>RJWJ010005236.1:0-69736 GCA_004363605.1 Indri indri | reverse complement strand
CTTTTGAAAATCTGTTAACCTGAGAGGAACTACCTGCTGTTATGTAAACCTGTTGCCCCTGGCAATTATTTACTATTCCCTGTAAGTTACCATGTAAGACTTCATTCGGGGCTTTTTTTGGAGACTGACGGAGAGGTCCGAAGCCCCCTGAGCTACCCGCTTTGCCTATAACCTTTATAAACTTATAAAACTATATCTTTGTCTCAGTGTATTCTTTTATTTCTTCCATTTTCCATTTTTCTCTATTATTTTCTTATCCCTTGCAACTGTACCAAAGTGACCCGGCTTTTTGCGGGGAGCACTGGCCACGTTCCCCGCACAGACTCTCATCAGACACTGACACCTTGATCTTGCACTTCCCAGTCTCCAGAACTATAAAAAAATAAATTTCTATCATTTATAAGCTACCCATTTTATGTTAATTTTTTATAGAAGTACAAATAAACTGAGACAATGTATAATCTGTGGCATGTGTGTATATATGTGCATGTGTGTTTGTGTGTGTGTGTATGTATATATACAGTCTATGAGTTTTAAAGTATTTTTATTTCTCATGGAATGCTATATATTTATCCCAATGATACAGCCATTACTCAACATATTTTCAAAATGTCCCTTTTAGAATGCTCCCAGAAAGGATTACAATGTAAATTTGTGCATTCATGTATTTGTTCATTAATTTAGCAAATACGCTTCAAATACTGAATAATGCCAGGCAGTTTTCTTAGTGTTGATAGTAGTGTTGAAAAAGATAAAATCCGTTTGCTCATGAAACTGAAATGTCTAGTGAGAAAGATAAAAACAAACAATTTTACTTAAAATACATGATAAATCTTATAAAAATAATAAAGCATATTTAAATATACATAGTTGAATGAGAACTCTTAAGAAGAGTATTGTGGTTGATATAAGTTTTTCTAATGAAAGTGAATAAAATTAAATGCAAAAATTCTTTATAGTTGCTGTGCTCTCTCTTTTGTTTAGGTAACTTGCTCATCATTGCCTTCTCACTAAGTGTCAGCTTAACTCCAAACAATCTTTTCTTTTTCCATAGACTTACATTTACAATTTTTATTAGTACTGTCCTAGAAAATATTTTAGAAAGTACATGTTTAAATAAAGAATTCTTCAGACTGACTTCCGTGATGAAAGTCAACGGCATCCATGTAACTTGCTTAGTGCCAGAACTGCAAATGATGTAAGTTGAGTTCTGCCCGTATTATATATGATTACATTTTGTGTCTTTCCACATTTGGATTTTTAGGGAAAAAAATGAAATTTTAATATTCTCAGATGCAAAATTGGACTATATATCAAAGTGAAAATGATTTTCTGGTTTTTGTCCTGCTGTGTGGGAGGAGCTATTTAGAAACGCTCTAGGTCTCTAATTACATTGCTTTTGCAAAATTTTTAAATTGATCAAATTTCCACTTGGACTGAGTTTGGATAGAGTTTTTTATTAAAATCTAGGAATAGCCAAAACAAAAATAAAGTATTAAAAGAGAGATATTTAGAATTATTCCTGGAAATATAGCCTATGGAAAACAAATGTGTAAAGCAATTTAAGATTAATTCTTGATCAGTACTTGTATAAATGACCATTTTTTCCCTTATCAGTATTGTATTAATACAGAGTTACAAGAGTAATTATGTTATTCCAAAGGAAACCCAAGCCTAGAAATAGATATTGTTAATCAGAGCTAACAAGGTTTTAATGTTCATGCAGGGAACAGGACGTCCTTCAAGCTCACATGAGCTGGGACCACATGAGTGTAGGATCCTCAGTAAAAGGAGCCATGGAAACTTGGCCTATTACTTTATTGCAGGAGATATGTAAAATTGGTATAACCAAAGCTACGAATAAGGAAAAACACTTCATTAGAAATCAAAACTTCAAACTTACCCTTAATACAAGTTTAAAGTAAGAAAACAATGATCTGTGAAATGGTGAGGGTTCTCTCAATTCATCCAAAATAGCATATAAAAGGGTAGTGATATTCTTGGAGTCCAGATTGAATGAAAAAAAAAACAACTTAGAAGTAATTTTTTATAACATAAACAGAGTGCTAGGGTCTGAATATGTTTCTCAAAATTCATGTGTTGGAAACTGAACCTACAACTCAACAGTGTTGGGAAGTGGGGACTTTTGAGAGGTGTTCAGGTTACCCTCATGAATATGGGAGTGAATTTCTCACTTTTGCTCTTCTGTTGTGTGAGGACATGAGGTTTGTCCCCACTTGGCCTTCTGCCTTTCACCATGTGTGGGTGAAGCAAGAAGGACCACACCAGACACCAGATGCTGGTGCCTTGATCTTGAACTTTCCAGCCTCAAGGACTGGGAAACATACATTTCCATTCTATATAAATTATCCAATCTCAGATGTTTTGTTTATAGCTGCACAAAGTAAACTAAGACATAGAGATACAACAAAACTTTCTTAAAATTATAAATTGTAATGTTTAAATTTAAAATATTTCAATTTAATATGCAGTTGATTTTTGCATTTCAGAGAATCTACTGCAAAAGTCCAGGAAGAGAAAAAGAAATGACCAAAAAACTATTTAAAAATATATTATCATCAAAGGAGCACTATTAGTATACGTTTTTATACAAGTTTATTTGACATGTAGCTATTAAATAATGTCACAGATATTAAAGAATAGTAGAAATTTTACAACCAAATGATTAGTCATTTAAAATTATTTATATTATATATAATATATTATATTATATATAAGACTATATTATATATAAGACTATATTATATAGTCTTATATATAAAAAGAATATAAATATAGTTTAATTATGGTCTTATTGATTCAAAATAATTTTGCATTTTATATTTTTACAGTGAATTTATAAAATGACTGTTAATGTTAAGGTCTTTATTTTTCCATTGTCAAATACTTTTTAATGTTTATTCTTTTTTCACATTTCTCTCTGAAAAAGAAAGGCAATATGTTTGGCTACAAGTTTAATATGACTCATATTTTCATTCTCTTGTCTAAGAGCTAGCTTGATCTCATATAGCATTATAATAAGGATTGAGTCTAAAACAAGGATTACAACAAGGTTTGCAACAAAAACAAGGGAAGTTAGATTCCTACTGTCATCTGTATTGATCAAGCCCCACAATCCATTCATTTTCTTAATAAATAATTACTCAATGCCATGTGCTGTGCTAGCTTTTGGACATAAAACAAAAGACAAAAATCACTGGATATAATGAATAGAAAAGTACATTACAGCATGTGAATCACTACATGGGGAAATATAGGGAAATGGAACAGAGATATGGAACAAATACCCCTGAACCTCTCAACAGAGAGGTATGAATAATTTTCCTGGAGGAATTGCTTTGTATAACTTAGGAATAAATAGAGATTAAACAGATAAATAAACAAAAAAAGAATAGACTATTCCAGGTAAAGGGGACATCATATTTAGTGTCTTAAAGGTGAGAGATTTTAATATGCAAGGACCTATTTATTGTTATTGCAATACAGGGGGTAAACCTATTTGGATGGTAGGGTTCCTACTTAGAAATAATTGTAATGAATTTAGACCTACTTCTAATAGTTATGGAAGGCCATATGTGCAATGTCATGTTCCTTTCAAGCTCTCATATTCTGAAAGTATTTAGTGGACAACAATAGGTTTATTTTCCTAACCCTCTCTCCTCTGTTCTCTGGAGAAATAATAGCTATTGCCATCTACTTTGGTATCTAGGGAGCAAAAATTTTATAGATTATGTCACTACTTAAAACAGCTCTTCCAAGGGGAGTGAGGTGAATTAGGCAAATTATAGGACTCTCTCTCCCATACATATTCACTGTACGTTGGCCAGTATGTCATCACCGACCCAAGGATGCTGAGGCAAACCCTCACGGTCATTGCCATTGTAGAGGGAAGCCTCAACTGGTGTCATTCAGTTTTATGTTTTACAATACTCAAAGGAAACTGTTCTTCAGTAAAAAAAAAAAAAAAAAAAAAAAAGAATAAACTTGACATGTATACAATGTTGTAGTTTAAAAAAAGATAGAGTCCCATTGGTAAATCATGGCCTAATTATATAGTTGTCACTGAGATCCAACTTCATATCTGCTCTTAGACTGTTTTGCTTCCTTGATACATCCTTTTTATTTTTGGCCACATAGTTTTCAAATTTGTAAAAGCTAATTTGAGGGTTTTGTTTTGTTTTGTTTTTTGCATTTATACACAAAATGCCTTGATAGTTACCACCATTGAATGATTGATGAAATCACAGAACTACCCAACTACTGGTTTCTCAGAAACTTGATAAATAAAACAATTCCATTATTGCAAGTAAAATAACTCAGAAATAGAAAATCAAATACCACATAATCTCACTTAGAAGTGGAGCTAAATAATGAGTATACATGGACATAGAAAGTGGAATAATAGACATTGGAGACTCCGAAGGGCAGGAGGGTAGGTGTGTGGCAGGGAGGTGTGGGGTGAGAAATTATCTAATGGGTACCCACGTACTAATGAGTAAGAGTTACACAAAAAGCCCAGACTTCACTGCTACACAATATCTCCATGTAACAAATCTGCACATGTGCCCCCTAAATCCATATTAATTAAAAAAAATTGGAGTGCTAAAAATGATTTACCAAAAATAAAAGACGACTTTGGTATTAAGGGGTAAAGCAGAATTAATAGGATAACATTAAAATAACTGAAGCCTAGTTGTGGTTGACTATGGGCAGGTCTTCTATTAGTAATCCTTGACCAAGACTGATGAGCTAATAAGAAATAGACAAATATTAATGTGAATATGGTACAGAAAAAAAAGTTCCTATATGATAAAAATGAAATTTTAGAGGCCCATGTGCTTCCAGACTTCCCAACCCCTGTCTCCAAAGGCATAAAACCTTATAAAAGAATAAGTGGCTATGATCCTTGACTCTGAAATATTCCTTACTTTGCATAGAGCACTGTGTTTTGGATGTAACTCCAAAAGAACAAATGGAATTTCTGAATAGCAAAATATAGTCATTTGTACTCTTAAACTTATATTTCTCCTACATTGTTCCCTTTCTTTTTCAATAGTAAACTCATATGAAAGCAATCTCAAAAGCTCTTTTGTCATAATAATCTTTCTATATGAACACTATTATTTACAAGAGAAAAGTTAAGATTTGAATTTGCTCTGGGTCGTGCAAATAGAAGCTAGTACCAATATTTAGATGTTTTAGATAGGTGGCACAACAGAAAGAAGCTTTTTATGTTAATTAAATGTCTGAATCACAGAATTAGGTGATTCATAAGGCTAAATTATTTGTTTCTTGTATGCTTTCAAGCTGCAGTCCCCCACCCCTGGGCCATGGACCAGGCCTCAGAGCTCTGCCCCACCCCCCCAAAGTCGGTGGAAAAATTGTTTTCCATGAAACATAGGAAGGAGGGGGTGCACAGCAGGAGACAAATGAGTGAGAAGCTTCATCCATATTTACAGTGCTCCATATGCCTTGCATCTCCACCTGAAACTGGTGCCAAAAAGATTGGGGACTGTTGCAAGTTAAGAAACAGGACAATTATTTTTCAGAAGTATTAATACAGAGCTATACTGTTCAATGCAGTAGCCACTGTCAACGTGTGGTTATTTAAATGTAACATTTAATTAATTTTAAAATTAAATGAAGTTAAAAATTTAGTTCCTCAGGTGTATTAGCTAAATTTCAGTTGCTTTATTGATATATGAAGATAGCTGCTGCCTTGTTGGAGTAGAAAGATATATACAAAATTTCCCTCTTTACAAAAAGGGTTTTTGAATACCATGGAGGTTTGAAATAAATGCTGAGTCCTTTCAAACTACTGTGAAATATAGTATGTGAGAAATTAATGCATGACTGAGTATAATAAATGCTTAATAAAAGATAATAGTGGTAAGATTCTCATTCTGGCCAAGATTGATTAAGTCCTATGCAGGTTATATTTCCCCATGATTAATAGTAAAACTCTGGATCAAATATAAACAAACACCTCCTCAGGACTCTTAAAAGTAAATAACAGAGGATGGATTGAAGGGTAATCACAACTTGAAGAAACATCTATGTGATAGTGATGAGTTCACTATATTTTTCTCCTCTATCTCCTAAGCTTTGACCCAAACACTGTTTGAATGGGAAACTGTATAACAGGCACAGTCAGCAAAATCTACCAAAGAACCACATTTTTGTAGCCACAGGGCCATGAGAAAAGGCTCCTCCAGCAGGAGAAAATGGGGAAAACCTCTTTTATCTTTTCCTTTTTTCTCTAGCAACCCTGTGAAAAGGCCAGATCTAGTCATTGGTCTGTACTCTTACTGCTGAGCCAGTGCACAGGCAGTAAGACTCAGAAAAATAGAATTCCTTTATCTGAAGAATGGATAAAAAGGGGCCCTATTAGGTGAAGAATATGGGGGGAAAAGAGCACCATTATTTTTTCTTTTTTTGCTCTCACTACTTTACCATCCTGGGAATCCCAAGTCATGCAGAGTCTTAGAACTATGCCAGGGACTAAACTCTAAAAGAAACCCATTTTTTTAGGCTAGAAGATTGCAAAATTGGGCCACTGGGAACCAGAGAGAATGAGAGTATTCCTAAGAGGAATGAGCTGGAGAAGAGGATACATAATTCTATTCTAGAAACTAATTCTAGAATCCCAAATTCTAATTCTAGGTACTGACACACCAGGATCAGACACACCTTGAATCTATACAAAGATGTAACACTTACAAAAAAGTAGAGCAAGGGTTGTGAGAACTTAACTATGTTATATCACTGTTCAATTTCCATAACAATGCCTGAGTAGCATGTGCGAAAGTGGCAGCCTCAATATGCCTGTGTATGAAAAACAATTTCAGTGATTATACATTTTTCTTGAGAAAACCATAGAATAATGTCTTTTTTTAATTGTTGTTTGTTCTTCTACCTCTTCTAAATAAGAGGTAAAAGCAAGGTAGAAGAACATCTTTAAAATACTAAAAGAAAGTAATTATCAACCCATAATTCAGTATGTAGTAAAAATACTACTAAGAATGATCTATAGATTCAATACAATTCCCACCGAAATGCCAATGTCCTATTTCACAGACCTAGAAAAAATAATACTAAACTTCATTGGGACCAACAAAGAGCTCAAATATCCAAAACAATCCTAAGCAAAAAGAACAACTCTGGATGCATCACATTATGTGACTTCAAATTATACTATAAGGCTGTAGTAACCAAAACAACATGGTACTAGTATAAAGTTGGACACACAGATCAATGGAATAGAATGTAGAACTTAGAAATAAAGCCATATAACTACAAACACCTAATTTTTAAAAAAAGCACACAACAACACACACTGGGGAAAAGAGGTGCTATTCAATAAATGAAACTGGGAAAATTGGATAGCCACATGCAGAAGAATGAAACAGAGTCCTGTCTCTTGCCATATACAAAAACTAACTCAAGACAGGTAAAAGACTTAAATGTAAGACATGAAACCATAAACATTCTAGAAATATAGGAAAAACTTTACTAGATGTAGGCCTAGGCAAAGAATTTATGGCTGAGACTCCAAAATCAAATACAGCAATAACAAAAACAAATAAACAAGACTTGATTTTGTACCTGAGACTTTGCTGAATTTATTTATCATGGCAGTAGACTCTTGGCAGAATCTTTGGGGATTTCTAGATATAAGAGCATATTGTAAGCAAAGAGCAATAGTTTAACCTCTTCTGTCCTCATTTGGATACCCTTGATTTCCTTCTCTTGTCTGATTGCTCTGGCTAGAACTTCCAGCACTATGTTGGATAGAAGTGGTGATAGTGGGCAACTTTGTCTGCCTCCAGTTCTGAGTGGGAATGCTTTCAATTTTTCTCTGTTCAATATGATGTTGGCTGTGGGTTTGTCATATATGGTTTTTATTATTTTGAGTTAAGTCCCATCTATGCCTATTTGGTTAAGTGTTCTTATCATAAAAGGGTGCTGAATTTTGTCAAATGCTTTTCTCCATCTATTGAAAGGATTGTACATTCTTTGTTTTTACTTCTATTTATGTGGTGAATTACATTTATAGATTTGTGTATGTTGAACCATGGTTACATCTCTGGGATGAAGCCCACTTAGTCATGATGGGTTATTTTTTTGATGAGCAGCTAAACTTAGTTAGCTAGGATTTTATTGAGAATTTTTACATCTATGTTCATGGCTATAGTGATCTGTGGTTTTCTTTTTCTGTCGAGTCCTTTCCTAGCTTTGCTATCAAGTTACAAAATCAATGTACAGAAATCAGTAACATTCATATAAACCAACAACAGTCAAATTGAGAACCAAATCAAATACTCAATAACTTTCACAATGGCAACAAAGAAAATAAACTACCTAGTAATATATTTAACTAAGGAGGTGAAAGATCTGTACAGGGAGAACTGGGAAACACTGAGAAAAGATATAGAAGAGGACGTAAACAACTGGAAAAACATACCATGCTCATTGGTTGGCAGAATCAACATTGTTAAAATGTCTATACTACCCAAAGTGATCTACATTTCAATGCAATCCCTATTAAAATGCCATCCTCATTATTCCCAAATCTAGAAAAAATAATACTACATTTTGTATGGAACCAGAGAAGACCTGAATAGCCAAGGCAATCTTAAGCAAAAAGAAAAAATTGGGAGGCATCCATTTTCCAGACTTCGAGGTGTAGTAACCAAAACAGTATGGTGCTGGCGCAAGAACAGAGACATAGACCAACAGATCAGAACAGAGAGCTCAGATAAAAACCATCCTCATATTGCCATCTGATCTTTGACAAAGCTGACAAAAACATACACTGGGGAAAAGAATCCCTATTCAATAAATGGTTCTGGGGAAATTGGACAGTAATATGTAGAAGACTGAAACTGGATTCACACCTCTCACCACTGACAAAAATCAACTCACCTTGATAACAGACTTAAACCTAAAGCATGAAACCATGAGAATTCTAGAAGAAAATGTTGGAAAAACTCTTATAGACATTGACCTAGGCAAATAATTTATGAAGAAGTCCCCAAGAGCAATGAGAGCAACAGCAAAATTAAATAAATGGGACCCAATCAAATTAAGAAGCTTCTGCACAGCCAAGGAAACTATCATTAGAATGAGTAGATGACCTACGGAATGGGAAAAAGTGTATTAACATTGCATATATTTGAGAAAGGGCTTCTAACTAGAATCCATAAACAACTCAAGCAAATCAGAAGAAAAAATCAAACTACCCCGTAACAAAGTGGGCAAAAGACATGAATAGAAAATTTTCAAATAAAGATAGACCAATGGCCAAGAAACATATGAAAAAAGTGCTCAACATCTTTAATCGTCATGGAAATGGAAATCAAAACCACAATGAGATATCACTTAACTCCAGTGAGAATGGCTTTTATCAAAAAGCCCCCAAACAACATCTGCTGGTGAGGATGCAGAGAGATAGGAACATTCGTACACTGCTGATGGGACTGCAAACCAGCACGACCTCCATGGAAAGCAGTATGAAGATACCTCAAATAACTAAAAGTAGAACTACTATTAACCCTGCAATCCCACTACTGGATATTTACCCAAAAGAAAATAAAATTCTATGTAAAAGACAACTGCACTCAAATGTTTATAGCAGCACAATTCACAGTGGTAAATATGTAGAATCAACCAAAGTGCCCATCAATACATGAATGGATTAATAAAATCTGATATGTGTATACCACGAAGTACTACTAAGCCATAAAAAAAAAGGTGAACTAATACCTCTTGTATTATCCTGCATCGAGCTGGAGGTCATTCTTCTAAGTGAAGTATCACAAGAATGGAAAAACAAACACCACATGTACTCAACATTAAAGTGGAACTCATCTATCAACACTTATGTGCACATACAGAAATGACATTTATCAGAAAGCAAGCAGGTGGGAGGTGATGGAGGGGATGGGTAAATTCATATCTATTGGGTACAATGCACACTATCTGGGTGATGGGCACACTTATAACTTTTTCTTAAGTGGTTCAAAAGCAATTTACGTAATCAACGCATTTGTACCCCTGTAATATTCTAAAATTAAATAAATACATAAAATGGGACTTAATTAAATTAAAAAGCTTCCACACAACAAAGGAAATAACCAAAAGAGTGAATAGATAACCTACAGAATTGGAGAAAACATTCACAAATTATACATCCAACAAAGGACTAACATGCAGAATCAACAAAGAACTCAAACAAATCAAGAACAAAGCAAATGACACCATCAGACAATGGACAAAATATATAAATTTAAGTTTTTCAAAAGAAGATAGAGAAATGGCCTGGAAACATATGAAAAAATAGTCAACGTCACTAATCAACAGGAAAATTTAAATTAAAATTACAACATCCACCTTACCCCTATCAAAAAGGCCATTATTAAGAAGTCAAAAAACAAAATAAGCAGTGTGGATGCAAATAGATAAGAATGCTTATACACTGTTGGTGGCACTACAAATGAGTACAACCTCTTTTAGAAAACAGTATGAAGATTCCTCAAAAAATAAATGCAGATGTTCACTAGATCCAGTGGTCCCACTACTGGGTATCTACCCAAAGGGAAAGAAGTCATTTAATCAAAAAGACGCCTGCACTGGAATGTTTATTGCAGCCCAATTTGCAATTGCAAAAATGTGAAACCAACCCAAGTGCCCATCAATTTATGAGTGAATAAAGAAAATGTGGTATATATATACCACAGAATACTGCCCAGCCATAAAAAGGAATGAAATAATGTCATTTGCAGCAACTTGGAGGGAACTGGAGATCATTATCCTAAGTGAAGTATCTCAGGAATGAAAAACTAAACACCATATGTTCTCACTAATAAGTGGGAGCTAAATGATGGGTATACATACATGGACGCAACATGATATAAATGTCATTGGAAACCAAAAAAGAGGGCAGGTGTGGGATAAACACTTATCTATTGGGTAAAATGAACACTACACGGTGTCCCAAAAATCTCCATACCAAGGAAAAATTTTATAATGAATATTTTGTAAATAAAGGTACATTAAGCTGCAATTTCCCATTTTCCCTATGTATGACAACTTTTGGGACATCCTGTATTCTGGTGACAGACACACCAAGAGCCCTGACTTAGGCATTATACTAGGTTTCTATGTAACGAAAATGTGTGTACCCTCTTAATATTTTAAAATAAATATGTCGCACAATTGTACACCAAAACAGTGAATTTTGCTATATGTAAGTTAAAAATTCATAAAGGGAAGTGGTTAAAAGATTTTATAATTTATCCAGAAAATTATTATATCTCTTTTTTCTTATAGATACCAAAGACAAAGGTTAATTTAGTCTTTAAATTCTATTACAAGTATATTATTTAAACTTGTTTAAATTGTTATATCAAGAGTCAAAAATTTAAATCACGGATGCCAAAAAGTGACTATAGTCAATATTAAGTTATGGTATACCTTAAAATAACTAAAAGAGTGAAATTAGAATGTACCTAACACAAAGAAATGATAAATCCTTGAGGTTATGGATACCCAAATTGCCCTGATTTGATTAATGCACATTGTATGGCTGTATCAAAACACCACTTGTACCCTATAAATATATACAACTATTATGTACCCATAATGATTAAAAATAAAAAATATAGAAAGAACCCTTACAATAATATAATTTTTTTCTTTCTTTCTTTTCCTTTTTGTTTCTATTCTGAGTCTGGTATCCTTTGCAATGTTAATATTAGAGCTATTCTGAAATTAAAGAGGTTAAGCCTTTGAAGTAAGTTCATTTAGATGATAAAATGCCTAAGGATGCAAATTGAAAATTTAGAAAGCTGGATCATGATTGAATTAAAATAACTTCTGTTAGCAACTTTTTCTGTTAGCAAACTTGAAAATATAGAAAATTCCTGCATTTAATTCAGGCAAATGAACTAGAATTTTGAAGATAAAAATAGTATATTTGTAATGAAAATCCAAACTCAAGATTAGAGTCCCTGTCTGCTTCTAATACTCAGATATTATCAGCAAAGCCCTTTATCCTGATTATATAAGTGGACACAATTCATTGGTGGCTAAATACAATCGTTTTAAAATAGTTTAATGATTTTTATATAGTAAGCAAAAGGAAAAGAGAGGGAGCAAATTCTTTTTGTGGAAAAATAAATAGCATTGATAGGTAGTTACTCCATACATACACAGAATATTTTTAAGTATATTCAGTGAAGGTTATAAACCAAAGTCAAAAGTGTAATTTTTACTATGTCTACCAGAAATGACAAGGCAGTTTCCATTTGCTACAAACTATGTTCAAAGGTTATGAAAAAAATAAAATTTCTGAACACAAAAATAAGAATCTCCAGAATTGCTCTTTTATCTCTTTAAAACAGAAATAGTTTTGAACCTTATTTAGAAATATATATATATATATATATATATATGGTATTTTACTTCTCTAATACTTTATTAGTTATTACAAAAACTGTGACCATGTTCACATTATACATCAAATATGATTTCATAAAATCTAGTGTGAACTAAAATAAAATCTTAATCCCTCCTCCCCACCAGCTGACTGAATGGACCCCCTCTTGGCCAAGGGAATACCCTAAAACTTGGTTGCCGGCCATGAGAAGGGAGGTCAGACATGCCTCATCATGCCCTCCTCCCTTCTTAGATATCCATTGTAACTCTTTGAAAGGCCTAAGGCTATGCAAGACAAACCTGCAGGTCCTCAATTTAAGTAACAAATCACTGAGTCTAGGAATATGTCAGGTGACTTGTCTTTGATTGAATTCATTATCTTAAAACATTCCAAGCCTTTAGACAAAACTTCATTTCTTTAACTAATTACAAGTCAAAGAGTCTTTAATCCCACCTATAACCCGTAAGCCCTGTCTTTGAGACCTTTTTGGGCCCACCTTTTTGGGCCAAACCAATGTATGCCTTCCATGTATTGATTTATGACTTTACCTGTAATTCCTGTCTCCCTGAAATGTATAAAACCAAACTGTAACCCAACCACAGCAAGTCCACTTGCTGAAGACCTTTTGGGCATGGCTCTAGGCTATGGTCCTCAAATTTGGCTCAGAATAAACCTCCTTATTATTTTACAGAGTTTGGTTTCTTTTCCATTGACACTGGGAAATCCAAAATCTGCTGTAATTTAAAGTATATTTTCTCTTGCAAACCATGAGTATTTTCTTTAAGAAGCCTGGTTCTATGTATCTTGATTTTTGCATTATTTTAGTTTACGTTACTGAAACAGGGTCAAATAAAACCATTTTCATGTATTTTGAGATTGGAAAGCATAGGCATAGATATTTATTTTTTTGCACTTGTCCTTCGTATAATCTTTAATATATAAATTCAAATATATTAATGAGAGTTAAATAATCTCAATCTATTAAACAAAATTATATATAGATACACCTGCCCATTTAAACACATTTTGTTGTGTATTTTTTTAAAGGTAAATTTCATAATCGTTACTTCTAAAACCAAAAAAAATTAATTACCACACTTGAGGGACCAACATAATTTGCATATGTGCCAAGATATTAAGCCATTATCATTAAAATAGTCATTAAAACATAAAAATGTTGCATTATTTTTGAAACAAATAAGATGCCATAAGATGATGCATTTAAAAACTGATTTGTTGTCTTCAGGTCAATTTTGGCAATCATTATTTTGTTGATTGAAAATTGTATTTTCTTCTAATTTAGGTCAATGTCATACACAGAGAACTATGATTGCTCTAACCTTGTATTCCTTGTTGGCCCATATCTGGTATCACATACTTAAAAATAATTCTCAGACCATCTGGCTACTGAGAGAACAGGGCGGAGGTCAAGGACTGTTTCAGCAGAGGACAGTATGCCAGCTGCCTTGTGACAATGTCCTTCATTGTACGTTCCATCTTTGTTTAAAAGACCTGATCTTTGTAATGTTAAGATGTCATTTCCTGTTGCCTAGAAACGTTTGAACTACAATCAGACTTTGTTTCATAATGTTTTATCTAGGAGGTTTGACCTTTTCAATTGTTGCATGAGGGCAAAAAGTCCATTTAAAAATGATTATATGAAAAGAATGGTAATATATTAATATTTCTTGTCAACTATATTGATTCTCCAAATGTCACTTTTTAGTACTGCATTTTTTAAATAATGCTATAATAAGATTGCAGTTCATCCAGAAGAATATTAAAATAAACTGTAAACAACCCATCAAGGGCAAGGTTTCTTTCAGATACATTCAGGGCTATGAATGATAAAAAAGAAAGAAAGAAAATGTAAAGTCACCAACCTAATCAGTACATGGGAAGATGTCAAATTCTCAAGAAACATAAAGGGTGAATCAAACTCTTTGGTCAGCCATTATGATTATTCATGTTTAAAAATTACAAATTTTACTCTGATCACAACACAAATGGAATTATATATTGTTATTATGTAAGCATTATTTCTACAGTACAAAATCAAATTATTACTTTACAGTGTTGCCACATATATTAATAAGAAATCAATTTCCTAATCAAAGATAATCAAAGGGAAGGTAATGTTTTATCTCATTTGAAACTATTTCTTGTTTAAATGTGACTTCTACTGAGATTTGTTATTAAACCAAATGTGTGATGTCATGTATCTAGCTACTGAGATTTGTTATTAAACCAAATGTGTGATGGCATGTATCTAGCCACATTCTAAAGTGACATATTAATACTGATACAATAGTAATGATAAATAAGCAATTTTATATTTCTCTTTATATGAAACATTGTGTTATATTGTAATGTAATATATGCATCTTTTTTAAAGGGTATAAAGTATAAGTTGTAAAATCACTCTGCTTTTATCATTTTCAAAATTTATTTTTATTTAATATGTTTCAGTCATGTGTTTAGTATTCTAAATTTTTAGGATGTATAAGTCAAATAAAGTCACCAAAAATTCATGGACGGTAAAATTCTTTTTGATATAAAGAAGTTATACTTTATAATAATGAACTAGCTGATTTGAGGGGAAAGGAGAAAACGGATGTAGAAAATCAAGAAAAAATTAATCATTCTATTATAAAAATGAATTATGAGTTGAACATAGTTGAACCTTAAAAAAGGTAATTTAAAAGGGTGGCATATTTACTAAAACACATAGCTCAAGGAAATAAAAATATACACCAGTTAAGATATATAATAAAAATGCATGATTTTAAAATATTCTTACAGGGAATCTATATCATATATATGTATACATACACAGAAGATATTATTATATAACATCTACTGGGGAAGCATTGTATGCCAATAATATTTTTACAAATATAATCGCATAAAGTTTTTGATGTGGCTCATTATTCTGAGTAGCTCTGTAACAAATATATCTATATCTTTCTTTCTTTTTTTTTCTTCCCCGTTTTTCTTTCTAAGGTTGTCTGGTTGCAGTCTGAAATGTTGGTTCTCGGTGCGTTCATGACAGAAGAATAACCAGACACACCAAAGTAAGACAAGCACGAAAATGAGATTTATTGAGGAGAGAAAGATAGGATTATAGAGCGAGATACATAAGCCACAGATGACAACCGCACCCATTGTCATAGCAAAAAGAGAGAGAGAAAAAGACTTAGGTTATGGTCTGGGTCTTGTTTTATAGTGTCTGGATTGGGAACCTTCCCGGGATTCAGACACCAACGTGGAACCACTTCGATTGGACAGTTGGGAATTATGTGACCTGAGTCTTACTATGCACGCGGATCTCCCATGATCTTCTCTGAAAGGCCATTTGTGGGGAGAGGTGAACTGCAGCAGCACTTTCGTCCCTAGGCATCCCAGAATCCCTCACTATCTACCTAACAGGGTCTGTGATACTATCTCTCTGTATCCTCATTTGTCAGGGGAATTTTCCTCTGTAAGTTAAATTAATATATAGTGTTTCACTCTGTATGTACGGTATAACATACTGTTAAGTTATTTTAGGTATGCTTTTTTCATTTCCATAACTTCAGTTCAAAAAAAGATGGCATGTCCTGTGGTATTCATGTTTTGTAATGGTATGTCCTGTGATACCCAGGCAGAGATTCCGGATATCTGAGCTTCATAACTAATATAGCCAGCACTGTTATTATTTTATTACGTTGTGAAGATTAACTTTATGTGTCATCTTGGCTAGACTGTTATAGCCAGTTATTTGGTCAAATTCTAGACTAGATGTTGCTATTGAGGTATTTTTTACATGTGATTAATACTTACGGTCAGTCGATATTAAGCAAAGCATTTTCCTTTCCATAATTTGAGTAGACCCCATCCAATGAGTTGAAGGACTTAAGAGCAAAGATTGAAATTTCCTGATGAGTACGAACTTCTGCCCCAAGACTGCAACACAGAAATTTTTTCCCTGAATTTCTAGTCTGCTGCTCAGCAGAATTCAGGCTCAAGACTACAATGCCAACTCTACCTGAATTTTCAGCTTGCCAGCCTGCCTGTTTCTCTAGAGAACACTGACTAGTACAGACGCCAAAGAGTAGAATAAAATGTAAATTCTGGCCCTACTTCTTAATGTGTGACTTGGCTTACATTCAACAAATTCTTTATATCTCATTTCCAAAATATTGAAACAGGGTATTTTGAACATTGAGATAATTAAGTGATATCTTTAACATGGTGCCTACCCCTTAAAAATTGCTCAATAATTTTTATTTCGTTATCACTTTTATCCTGATTTTAATATTATTCTAGTGATAATATTTATTACTAGGTGAAATAAAACAAAAGCATGCAAACAGTAAATGTTATTTTAAATTTTTCTTGCAAGAACTTAGCTGAAGTGAAAAGAGAATATAGACATTAACTAACATTTATATTCATATTTTCGACTAGTGTTAAATTCCAGTTGAATAATATACAATATACATTTGAAAGAATTATAAAAATTAACTGCCTCTTAATCCTTCAGTCTAGAATTTCCGACTATTTTAGAAATCACAATTTTAATTCGTGGCATTTTAACAGAGTTCAAGGGGCCGATAAGAGAGGAAAAAACTCTGCTTCTGGCCAAGTATTTTTGACCAAATACAGTTAAAAAAATAGTCCCCTAAAGTTACTTGATCTATATGAATTTGACTTGGAGCCACCTCCCATTCTTGATGCTATATTAACTCATTTTATTCTTTCTTATACTTTAGTGCTAATGAGAGGCCAAGTTGCCTTCAAAATATTTCTATTACTAAGAGAAAGTGTATTTCCTTATTCATTAGTAAGATTTAAGTAGCAAGCAATAAGGGCAAGCTGGACATAACTGTTATTTCTAAAATGAGTCTGCACTTGAAAATTTAGACTAATGAATTTCTTTAAGAGGACAGAAATTTGGGGGGAAGTCTTGTTTAAAAAAAAAATTGGTTTAGTATCTACTGCAGCAGATGGGCCACACTCTGGTCGATTTCAGAGCCATAAATCTCTTTATGGTTCTTCTGTTAACATTAGATCAAGGCCTATTTGGCAGATGTGGTTCTATCAAGTGACATAATGAAATTCTTTTGCTTGCTTGATCACTGATCAGTAAAAATGAGAACAGTATGTGCCATAGCTATAATTAGGAAAGGTATACTTGGATAGTTTACCAAATAAAGGTGCCTATTTTGATTTTAATTTTTCAAGGCCAGATTGAAATTATTATGACTATCTAAACAAGCATCAGCAAACTAACTGTGCTGTAAGTTTTAAATGTTTTCATGTTATTTTTAATTCTACAAAATAAAACTAGTCTTGTGAGATAAAAATTAATTAATGTGATTATTTTAAAATTATTTATAATAGTTTGGTCAATGCAACGAGAGAGACATGCAGTTTTATCTATGGCCCTCAGTATGACATCTTGGGCAGACTACTCATCTCGGTTTCCTGCTCATCTATATAATGAGGCATTATTATACTATAATCAGTATCTATTCTCCATTTTTTTTAAAAAGCTACTCACTATTCTCAAAATACATAAAATAACAACAATAAACCAGTAACAACAGCAACAATCTGTGCTACTGATTAACTCCACATTGTTAATTACTCCACCAGGAGCTACTCATATTATCTCATTTTAATCCTACCAACCCCCCTGATAAATTGGTACTATTGTGCTCATTTTACAGATTAGGAGGGCTGTTTATCATTTTTCTATACACTTGTAGTGCATTTCTAGAATTGAGGATATACTGAATGTCCTGAAAATATTTATGACATGGATAAATAAATTATTTCAAAGGCTTATTTGTGCCCCATATAGAATACCATGATACATTTAGTTATCATGTCTCCTAAGGATGCTCAGTGCCATAATGGTTTCTCAGATTTTCCTTGTTTGTGATAACCTTGACACTTTTGGTAAGCACAGGCCAGGTACTTTTTAGGATATCAATAAATTGGGATATGTGTGAATTTCTTCTCATCATTACCCTGGTGGCGTGGGCTTTTGGGAAAAAGACAACAAAAATCACAAATTATGCTTATTACATGATATCAAGTGTCCATACTACGAAAATATGTACAGGATCTGATTATGATAAAGTATAACCAACTGATAAACTGAAACCAAAAAGATCTAAACACGTAAAGAAATATTCCCAATTTTCTTGGTTTGTCTGGCTAGAGATTTATTGATTTTATTGATCTTTCCAAAGAACCAGCTTTTGGTTTTCTTTATAGTTTTCCTGTTTATAATTTCATTGATTTTTTGCTCTGATTGTTATTATACCTTCTTTTTTGCTTTATTTAGATCTAAATTGTTCTTCTTTCTCTAATTCTTAAGATAGAAGCTTAATATGATGAATTTAGATCTTTCTCATTATCTAATATGTGCATTTAATGCTATAAATTTCCCTCTAAGAATTGTTTTCAGTGCATCACAAATTTTAATAAGCTGTCTTTTCATTGTAATTTAGTTCATAATATTTGTATTATTTGGACATGTGTTGTTTCAAATATTCGGTGATTTACCAGCTTTTAATTATTGATTTTTAATTTAATTCCATTGTGATTTCTCTTCTAATTATTTACAGGGTGTTTTATGGTCCTGAATGCAGTCTATCTTGCTAAATGTTCTATGCGATCATGAGAATATGTATTCTGCTGTTGAATGGAGTAGTCTATAATTGTTACTTAGATCAAGTTAATTGAGTATTGTTTAGGTCGACTACATCTTTGCTGATTTTCTACCCGCTCGATCTATCAGTTACTGAGAAATGAGTGTTGAAATCTCCAAATAATAATAGTGAATTTTTCTATTTCTCCTTTTAGTAGTATTTTGACATTCTGTCTGAAAACACATTATGATGTTTTCATAAAAGATCGAGCCACCTTTATCCTCGAAATTTTCCCATGTTGCTTCAGTTTCCTCTTGATTAGTGTTAGCACAATACAGCTTTCTCTATCTCTTTATTTTTAATCAACCTGTTTATATATAGTTTTTTTTTTTTTTGTAGATAGAATATGTTTAGGAAATTTTTAACCCACTCTGACAATCTCTGGCATTTAATTATTGTATTTAGGTGATTCATATATGAAGCTATTATTGATATAGTTAGTTAAGATTTTTCACATTTATTACTATTTACTATCTATTGCATTTGTTCTTCATTTTTCCCTTCTTTTTCTGCCTTTTTGTGGTTTTAATTGAGCATTTTATATCATTCTATTTTGTCTTCTCTCTACAGTACCAACTACACTTCTTTTCAAAAATTTTAGTGGTTGCTGAAGAATTTAAAATATACTCTTTTTTCTTTTTTTGGGACAGACTCTCACTCTTTTGCCTGGGCTAGAGTGCCGTGGCATCAGCCTAGCTCACAGCAACCTCAAACTCCTGGGCTCAAGCGATCCTCCTGCCTCAGCCTCCCAAGTAGCTGGGACTACAGGCATGCGCCACCATGCCCGGCTAATTTGTTCTATATATTTTTAGTTGTCTGATTAATTTCTTTCTATTTTTAGTAGAGACAGGGTCTCGCTCTTGCTCAGGCTGGTCTCAAACTCCTGAGCTCAAATGATCTGCCCACCTCGGCCTCCCAGAGTGCTAGGATTACAGGCGTGAGCCACTGTGCCCGGCCAAAATATACTCTTAACTAATCTAAGTTCACCTTCAAATAACTTTATACCACACCATTTGTAGTGCAGGTACAGAGGAATCCCTGTTTTCTCTCCTATCCTGTGACATTGCTGCCATTCATTTTATTTATCCCTATGCTATAATCACCTAATACACACCTGCTATTATTTCTTAAACAAAGTTATTTATGTCAATTCAGAAAAACAAAAATATTTTACCATCATATATTCCTTCTCCAATTCTCTAGCTTTCTTTTTGTAGATCAATAATATTCCTACTTCCTTTAGACTTTTTTTAAACAATTATTAAAGGTCAGTACTGTTGGGGATGAATTACCTCAGTTTTCTTTGTCTGAGAATTTTTTGTTTTTTATTCACTTTTAAAAGATGATTTTAACATAAGTTAACTTTGGCAGAAGTTGGGTTCTGTTTAACCTTTGCAGTAGCAATGGGTTTCAGAGCCTTCAGTTTCTTCTAGCATCTATTTTAGTCTCTCCTTCTGAGTTGTGTTTCTGTAAGTACTCCTTCACTAAGAGATTTTGTGTCTTGAAGCTCCTAGCTCCTTCAGCTGTTATTAGATTAAAACTGTTTTCATAGTAGCAAAATATGGGACAGGAAGAATATTCTATAATCTTCCAATTAAATATCAGTATTTTAGTGAGTCTGTGTCTCAGGCCTTCAACTTTCACAAGTGTTTCTCCAGCCTCCTGAGTAGCTAGGACTACAGGCATATGCCACCATGCGTGGCTAATTTTTTCTATATATTTTTAGTTGTCCAGCTAATTTCTTTCTATTTTTTTTTTTTTTTTTTTAGTAGACACGGGGCCTCGCTCTTGCTCAGTCTGGTCTCGAATTTCTGAACTCAAATGATCTGCCCGCCTCTGCTTCCCAGAGTCCTAGGATTACAGGCATGAGCCACTTTTTTATTTTTGATTATACTTTTGTTTGGGTGGAATTTTAATATTTTTATATTATTTAATTTTATTGATAGATTATTTTTATTTTTAATTTTCCCCCTTTGGGTGTGTTCCTGGAATGTATGTTATGTTTATTTATTTAGCTTCAATCTGGGGTACCTTCAGGGAGTCAAGGCTCTATACATACTCCTTCGTTATTAATAGCTTTTGTACAGCGAGCAGTGTCTTTCTCAGATGTTGGTTGTAGTGGAAAAAGAACTAGGTTGTAGTTCAACTGGTAGGTGCCGCTTATGCGTAAGAGCCAGCTGTAGCAGGAGCCAATGGTGTGCGCTTGGTCTCAGTTTGCTCTGGTGGTGGAACGGTCTGTGCAATACCTGGTCCTGCTTTCCCTATTCAGCCCCGGAAAGGGGGCAAAGCTGGGTGGGTCTAGGCCATGTACCCTCTGCGATGTGGGGAATCACCAGCTCTGATGAGGGTGGGAGGGGAGCTTGTGTTGAATTTCACTGTGGTCTCCATTGGTGGGGAGGGTGGAGAGAATAAGGAGATCGAATCAGATTCCCAGAATTGGTAGGCAGACATACTATATCTCCCCCTGCCACATCACTGATCCGGGACTCCTGACTTCCAGCTCAGAGAGTCACTTTCTCTTACAGACCCTAATGTAGGTGAAGGCTGCATAAAGAGCATGAGCAGATTTCTACCCAGATGGCCTTGACACAAAATTTTTACATGCTCGAAACTGGCAGCTTTTGGCTTGCTGGCACTGTGCTGTAAGAAGCTGTGGCTTTTTAAAGGGAAAAAAGTGAGCCTCACTCTCTGTAGAAGCCTGAGTGTGATGAGCAAGGCTTAGGGGTGGGGGGTGGAAGGCAGCCATTCCCAAGTACCCTCGCTTAATTGTATTTTGGGGCACCCGTGCCAGCCCCATGAGGGAACTGCCAGGGCTGCATTGGTAGCAGTGGGCAGGGCAGGGGAAGAGGAGGAGAAGACTCTGAATGAAAGAGAGCTGGCACTCTAGTCCTCATTTTCCCCAGGGGCCCTTTGGCATGCTGCACTCTCCTCTTGCCTGGAGGAGTTTGCCCTGAATGTCCAAGCTCCAAGATCACACAGTTCCCTTGGACCCACTGGTCCCCTGTGGCTACTGCAGTCCAGGGTATATGCTGGGGAAAGATAGCTGTGGATCCAGCTGTGCAGAGATTTCCAGGTCAGGAAAGCTGCAAAAATGCTGCCTTTTTGTTCAGGGTAGGAAATGAGCCACACTCTCAGTACAAAACCCAGGTGCAGGGAGCACAGTTTTAGTGGAGGTGCAGCCTCCCTACATGACTGGCACTGGCCATGCTGTGGCACACCTGTGCCAAGCCCTTCTGGGAGTGGTTGGGGCTATATCCACAGCAGTGAGGGGGAGGGGAAGTCCCTATCTCTATGTCCCTTCCGGAGCTCTGGTCTACTTTTGTTCTGGAGTGGGATCACTCTCTCTCCTGCACTACGGACTCCACTCTACACCCACATCTCTGCTGAGTGGGGCGCAGACAATTATGAAATTCTCAGTTCACTGACAGCAACAGTATTTGCACTCATGAGGGGAGAGGGACTCTTTGACAGCTTGGGAGTCAGCAGTCTACCACATGTGTGAGTGGAGGAAAAATAAGCATTACCACCTACCCTTTCTGCAAGACTCCAGATTCCTGAGGGGTTGATCTCTGACAAAATCTTGCTCTTTCTTGTTCTGCTCCTCAACTGCTTCCCACGGGATCTCCAGTAGGTTCCGGCACTCTCCCCTCAATATTCCACCTGGGCTCTGCTTTTTCACCTGCAACATTTTCTTCCTTCTGGGATGATCTGGTGACTGATAGATATATCTAGTCAGCCATCTTGCCTCACTCCCCTTGTTGCCTCTATATCTACTTTTGTACCTCAACAATTTTATTTGTGCTTAGCTAAGAAAATAAGAAAGATAAAGAAATAGAAGAGAAGGAAAGAGAGAAGGCGGAAAGGAAGGAAGGTAGTTTTCTATTTTCTGTGTCTAATGTTTTGACATCTGGAGCATGCAGACTGGGAAAGGACTGACCATCTCAAGGTTAGAGGTTTCCTAGTGGTAACACAGGACTCTGTCTAGTGTGTATCCTTCATATGCAAACTAACCCAATCCAAAGCCCAACCTCATGCACTGTTTTATAGCTCTTACACTTATGAGACACTATTCCTCTGTCCTAATCACCGTAACTCCAGGCTTCAACTAGGGGCAGTCTTTATATCCTGGAACCCAATGAATTTATTCAAACTAGCCAATTCTAAAAACTTTTTATCTGTTTGCCTTGTCTCACCCATTCCTTTCTGCAGAAACCACAATAAAGCCTTTCCCGCAGTTCCTCTCAGCTCTGCCTGTGACCAACCTTGATGTTCTGTGTTTGGCCCTGAGTTGTGTGGTTTGTCCTTCTCCTGTTGGGAACTGTGAGTAATAAGCTATCTTTTCAATGGTGACCATCTCCTGATCTGTTGGCCTCATCATACTTGAATAAAATCAAAATGCAGGTGCATTTTAAAAACAGATGCAGACTACAATTATTTTTATTCACTTTTTTACTGAAATTCCTCTCTTGATTCTCCCCAATCTGTTTCCAATCTTGATTCATGTTATCATTTAAAAAAACAAGTTATTCTTATTTCTCTCTTTGTTATAGTTCTTGCTTAATGGTATCCCTTTCCAATTAGAATAAAGTCCAAAAATGTTGCAGTCCCAAAGTCTACCTATAATTGTCAGTTCTGAACTCACATTGCATTTAGCACAAAACACCCACATCACTAGTTCTCACATCTAAAAATTTCATTCCCATCTTAAGGTTTTAAACATTCTGCTTCTAATTGTTTACAGCTGGTATTGTGGTGTCATTATTTCCAAATTTCATAAACTTCATATTGAACTTCTGATCACCCAGTCTGATTCTCTACTGCTTGCTATCAAACTAGTCATTATCATTTTACTCCAACACGTTTGTATGTATTTTGCTTTTCATAGCTTCATGAAATATTAATGTGTTATTTATGATTTTGTTTTTGTCCTTGCATCCCAGAAGGTAAAGTTGAAGACAGAAAGAAGTTCACATGTATTATTCAGTCCTGTATCCACACTATATTGCATGTGTATTAAATGTACTTTGGTGGAATTAGTTTATTCAATGAATTCATTAGGTTATTATACTGATAAGAGCTAATATTTACTGAGTTTCTACTATAAATCAGTTATTTTGCTAAGCATTTAACATCTATTACCTCATCTAATTCTCAGATTTCTAATGAAAGTTTTGTCTAGAGTGAATAGATGACTACCCATGATCATATAGTGCAAATCAAAAATTTTTTAATCTACATACTGTAATCTCATCCTATATTTTAATGCCTTTTTTAGAAGTTAGATTTAGGTCATGATTCAGCATCAGAAGGTCATTATGGACCAAGTATTAGAGAACAGATTTTCTACTTTTATATAGGAAGAAATATATTTTAGCATGGAAAAATTGAACCATATGATAGAATTTTGTAAAAACATTTGTCAAAAGCAATATTGATGAATTGAGAAGATATAATAGAAAATTATTATTAATATTTTAAGGTAAATTTTTGAAGCCACTTAATTCATTTAAAAATAATTTCAAATTTTTCATCCCAGTTTTTGACACATTAAATGGGATTGGTTCTGTTTGTATTTTTACTTTGACTATTAGATTAATTAAAGATTTTTGTAAAATATGTTAAAGTTATTATTTCGGTGATGATTGATTATAATTATAGTGACACTTTCTATCTAATATCTTTGTTTCTGTGGATGAAATGGCTACAATATATTTCTTAAAAGTACTGAAAATATTATTTTGGTTTTGTCATTTGAAATGAGATTGGATTCTCTTAAAAAGCCCTACCTTTTAATTTTTAGTAAACCCACCATGACTAAGTAATGTGCCGTAGAGTTTTTCCATATGTTAATAATTTCAATAATAAAGGCAAAAATCTTATCAAATATTCATCTAAAATATTTTTTAAAACTCACATGTATGATCCCCCAAATTAGAAAAAGCAAGGACTCTGTTTGATTATTTTATTTGGTAGTACCTAAACTGATATATATGCTTAATTTTGCAATTTTGTGAAATATAATACTAAAAACACCAATGCATGATAGAGAAAATTAAAATTAATAAATAATAAAAATATTTTATTCATTTTTCTCACACTTACCATTGTGGATGTTACAATGAACTTTTTAATAAATGAAAGTTCAAAGGCTGGGTGTGGTGGCTTACACCTGTAGTCTTAGCACTCTGGGAGGCTGAGGCGGGAGGATTGCTTGAGCCCAGGCATTTGAGGTTGCTGTGAGTTATGCTGATGCCAGAGTACTCCAGCCTGGGCAACAGAGCAAGACTCTGTCTCAAAAAAAAAAAAAAAGAAAGTTCAAAATCTAGTATCTAGTGGCTTGTAAGAAGAACTAGTGATATTTGATTTCGTATAAACCATATTGATAGTAAAATGAATAATTTTTATATTAATAATAATCATTCCTTACTCTAGAAAAAAACACAGTCCTTTTCAGTATTCAGTGTCATGTGTGCAGTCATGAATCTGTAAATGCTATTTACACTAAAGAGAAAATATAGAAAAATTAAATCAGAAATTTAAAAATTTCTGAATATTTCTAAGCAGAAGACACAAATGTAATGTTTTCTCACACCGTCTTGTCATGTGTGCCTGTTTCGGCTATTCTTTTAATCCATCACCGACACCGCTCTCTTTAATATTTTCCATTCATCTATTATTAAGGCTGCTGTAATTTGCTTGCTCAATATTTTGACTCTGACAAAGAAGCTCTACTTGGGCTTATGAAATTTAGTTTTCAGCTTTGCTACCATTAGTCTAATTTAGATTTTATCTAACAGAATAAATGGGAAAATGTCATCCACAAAGAAAAAGAATCAAACATAGTTTTATAGAATCATATTACATTTATAAAAAGAAGCATCAATAACCAAAGGAATTCAAACAAGATAATTGGAATGAAGGTTTTTTTTTCTATATACCATATCCATAATGTTATCCTAGGGCAAGCTTATAATGGCAAACCTAATATAAGCTATGCTTTTTTTTTCTGTATATGCTTGGCATATGTGTTTAATATATACTATAATCTTCCTGGAAAAACAGAAAAAAATATATCCATACATATGTATATATTTATAAATTGCTATGTACACACATACTTATTTTAAAAGCAAATGTGCTAGTATGTCATTCTAAGAATTTTATTTTTCACGTTAAGGGATAATGCCATTTGATGATGAACTTTCTTTATTAATGATTTTTCTTGAAAAGAAATGGGAAACATTCCTTTTTAAATGTAAATCTAACACAAAGTTAAATATTTTCATTCCCTTGATATTTTCAAAGATTTAATTGGATGAAAACTGCAGGTTCATTGTTTTGTTCATATAAAGTTAAAAATAAAATATGACTGATTTTTAGACCAAATATGATAGGTTTCTGCTACTGTCCAAATATTCTTTTTGTTTAAACACAGCAGAGAGACTTATTTGTGATCTGAAACTTTAAATAGTATAAACATGTTTCTGTGGCATATAATTCCACTATATGTAATTTAATTGTTCATTCATTTAAATTTGGATTTTTTATCAATGATCTAATCATACAATAAACTGGCTATTAGAAAATAAAAATTGGCTGGTCTCACACATCTAGGTAGTAACTGCATCACCTATTGTTGCATACCAACATTAACACAAGCTTAGCAACTAAAAACAGCCCGTGTTTACTAACTCACAATTTTTGTGGGTCAGAAATGTGACTATTTCAGGATTTCTCACAAGGATGCCAATCAAGGTATCAGCAAGGGCTGAGTGAAAGGTGAAAGAATCTGCTTCTAAGCTCATGATATTGTTGGCAGGATTCTGCTGCTGTTGAATTGAAAGCCACTGAGGTAGAAAGAGGGGTCTTTCATGTCCGATGGTACTTGGAACTCCGCATGGCAACTTACCTTTTTGAAAATCAGCAAGGGAGAAAATCAATAGAGTTGGCTAGCAAGAAGTTACAATCATATGTAATGTAATCTCCAAAGTGACATTCCATCACTTCTTTGTACTTTTTGATAAGACACACATCACAAACATCACTCACTATTCAAGTGGAGCAGATTGCATAAACCCATGAATGTCAGAATATGGGGATAACTGTGTGTCTACCACAGTAACCCAGCTAACTCAGTTGTATCAATTCCAGGACAGAAAAGCTTCAGATGAAGTCTAAGTAGAGATTGGTTACATGCAATACCTCAGGAGCCTGAGTGAAAAATAGTACCCATTTCCTCCCCACCTTTCCATTTGCATTAATAATTTTTCCTGATGATCGCTAACATCTTTGAGTGAGGAGGAATTTTTTATTCCAAATTAATTCCATTAATTTAAGAAAATTATTATAGATTAATTATTCCCTCATTAAGCTAATATTATATACTAAGTGCTGTTCTAATTGCTGAATACACAATGCTTAATAAAGAATCAAAATTAAAATGTTCAAGACATTTATATTAAAAGGATATTAATTATTCTGCCTAAACTCTTCTATAAGTAACTAAGAGCTACTCGTGTTATATCAAGCAATTTTTTTTGTCTGTCCAAGATAGAAAAACTCTTCAAAATTGAACATAATAAGAAAATAGCTATTCTATCATTCCGTAATTTGTTTTTCTCTCCAAACTTTTTTTTCTTCTAAGTTCTGATTATTCATTGATTCTTCTCTATTGTAGAATGATAGCATGATCATTGTGGTTTTCTTGGTCCTGATTTCTCCCCAATATGTATACACAAAAAGATACTTATTTGATAATCAATAGTATCAGAGCTTTCTCTGAAATATCGAAATGTATATTATTGATTATCAAATAAATATCTTTAATATTATTTACATGAATAATTACATGCCTTAATGAATCATGGAATTCCCATTGTTTCTAGTTATATTTTATTAGGCATTGACCAACTTCTTATTTCCCTGTCTAACAAATTTCTGTGAGTACCTAAATTATTTACTTTGCCTGATTTCTTCTCCCGCTTTTGCCCATACCCCTATTATTTTAAAAAATGTACACAAATAGTTGAACTTCTAAAATTGATAGAAATCATTCTACTTATTCATTCTCTGATATTATCATCAATGATCAACCCTGTCATCATCAAATTTTAGAGAGAATAACATTTATAGAAACTCTCTAATTAATTTTATTTAATAGTTTGTGTTCAGTTCTTTATGTGAGAAAGAACATATGAACATATGTACAATTTTTTATCTAATTTTTGTAGCAGAAAGTTCATTCTAGGTTTTTCGGGAGGAGACAGTACTTGGAGGACTCTATACAGTACTTTAAATTACCTTACGTGTTTTATTCATTTCACCCACAAAACTTTAGAAACTTCAGAAATGCATTCCTAAAGATTGAAATAAGAGGCTCTCTCAGAATGTTTCTGTTTTTGTTTGTTTTATTTAACTAAAATTCTCTGAATACATTTGCACATATCCTATGAGCTTTCTTATTTCCTTCAGGTTACAAGCATTCTCTTTTACTGCAGATTACAAGTATCTTTTGTTTCTTGCTTTTTATGTTGTCTACTAAAATACATTATACATCTAATTAGTTGTATTATAAATAATTACTTGAAAAACGACACAATTAACTGCTAACTTAAAATGTGTTGGTGCTAAAGTCAAGATAAAATACACTAATATTCATCATCTTATTAATGTAACATTAAGCAAATCTTAATTTAGATACAAAATCAGTGTATTAACACTTTCCTTGTGATGTATCTAATTACATTACTATTTTTTGAAAATTAGTAATTGCTTGTTGAGATTTTTCATAGTGATGAACTACACTTACATAGGAGCAATGTTGTTTTGAAGAGATAAATCTTGTGGAAATATAATAGTCTCTGCAGTTCATTTGCATTAAGAAAAGCCAGCTAGCAACCTGCGTTTTCAGATATTTCAATTCATCATCTAATCAAAAACATTATGTATAGTTGGTTTTGCATGGTTATGCCATTCTTTAGGTGTTGAATGTGGGATATGATTGGGTAACATGACATGGCAAGTAACACTATGCAAATGTGGATAATGTGCTCAGGTAGAATTTTACCTGGAAGTAGCAGCGCTCAACATAACCCTCCCAGGTTCCCATAACGCTATATGGACAGAAGCCATTTCTTGATTGGATCTGCAAAAGCACATGTTAAAGAACAGTGAATCTCCCAAGTTCCTTAAGTGCAAGCCTTTGTGTAGCAACTGAAAGCTATCAAAATAGATGATTAGGAACATCTGAACACTGTGTTGATTACCATGAATTTTCTGATTAAATGAAGAGGACATTTCCCAGTAGATTAGTGAGATGTATTCTAGTGGAAAATCAAATATTGCAGAAAGGGTGATGTGAAAAATAGATCCATAAAGGGGTAGAGATGAAGCAGTTTTAGTTTTAAGTAGCATCTCTCAGAGCCCTTTTAATTAGTCCTAAAAGGATTTCTCTGTCAAAATATTACATATATATTTTTTCTAACTAATAGATACTATATGTATAAGTGGTTTTTAACTCTGTTGTTTAATATTACCCTGAGAACAAACATGGACCAGCCTAATATAAAAGAATAGAATTGTCAAACTAGTATTTTTTTCTAAAATTTTCTAAATTTTCCAAATTTTATGTGTGAACATGTAGTTTTGAAGCAATTTTAAAACCCCTTGCTAATTAAGAAAACATTATTTTATTAATTATCAAATGGAAAACTAATTTTATCATAAATATTAAAAAGATTTAAAAACTTGGTTAGTTGAGATACATTCTGTGTTCCTAAAAGTTTTTTAAAAAATCGTATATATTAAGTGAGGTGATTTTGAATTGTCAAATGTATTATGAACTTGAAAATCCTTGACAATCCTTGTCATACTATGTGTACTCTTTTGTTATAATTATAGAACAAATTCATGTAGGGTGTAGAGGGGTGTCATATATGAATTTTAAGTAAGCATCTCTACAATTTATTAGAATGAGATTTAGAAATTACATCATTATGGTAATTTAAAATTTGCCTAAGGAGGAAGTAAACCATACTTACTTTGTTATCTCTCTCTCAGATTTAGAATATAACTAAATTGATTGTTTGTTATGTCGTTCTCACAAATATGAATTTCTAATATATAGTTCCGGTTGTAAACAGTTCTCAGAGCTGCCTGTTGGATGTGGCTTAAGTATTACTACACCTTAGAGATGAAGAAACCAATAAAGACTAAGCTCTCTGTGTTCTATCTAGTCCTTTTGGGGATTAATCTGTCTTTGGGCATATAGTGTGTTTCTTTTTTCTTTCTTTTTATCTCTTTTTCCTTTTTATTCTTCATATTAAGTTACTGAATATAGTTAAGAATCTTTTGTTATCTTATAAACTATGTAAAAAACAGTCACAATATACTATTTTCTAGAATACAAGCTGTATGAGAGGAGGAGAATGTAATTGTTTTGGCTATATCCTTAATTCATAAAATAGTGCCTGGCACATTATAGGCATTCAACGATTGTTTATTGAATTGATATAACATTTGAACATACACAGACCATGTAATCTAATCCTGTTGATCAACTCATATATTCTACCAAGTTATTTAGGCTAGGTATTTAACTAAAAGAAATGAAAGTATATACCCATATAGAGGCTAACATGAAAATGCTTATAATAACTTCATTTATAACAGCCACAGAAATGGAAACAACCCAAATGTCCATCAGCAGATGAATGAATAAATAAATTGTGCTATATATAGATGGCAGAATACTACTCAAGAATAAAAAAGGAATATTATATGTTACAAATAATTATACTGAGTGAAATAACCACTTTGTAATTCTTTTAATATAAATTTTTAAAAATATACTAATCTATAGTGATGAAAACCAACTCGCTGGTTACTCTGGGGTGGGACTGAGAACAGGGTGGGCAGGATACTTTTGGAGGTTGATGGATATGTTCATTATCATGGTGGTTATGGTTTTAACAGTGCATACATACATAGAAATTTATCTAATGTACATTTTAAATATATGCAGTTTATTGTATGTCAATTATATCCTAATTAATTTTTTAAAAAGATAAAATCACAATTAGCAGTAAGCATAAGTTGGTGCTAATTGTTATTGGCTAATAATAGCCAAACACTGATTTTGTGGGTAAAAGTGAAAACTGAGAGATCTCCAAGGGAATTGCCTTTATATCACATAGTCAAAATCATTTATCAAATCATGAGTAAACTTTATTTGTGAATGTAATGGAACTAGAGAATGGAAACTAATTATATATCACTGAAATGGCTAACTGGCTAGCAATGTGTATGAGCTGAAGGGACCCCAGAGATGACGGCTTTCCTAAATGAATTGGTCCATGCTCTATTAGTCACATCTCTCATGACAATATGCATCCCACCTGGGGAGCAAATTCGGGACATGCAAGTAGTCATGAATATCCACCATGCAAGGATATTGTATTTTTTCTTAAAGCTATGTAAACTTTGTCCTGGGTAAAGCTTATGGTGTCTCATGATTTTCAGTTTCAATCCAAACCCCAAACTATCAGCTCTGGTTGAGTAGATTATACATGATATGGCTGTATGTACCACATACTAGTATCTTCCATCCAGTTTTTCCAGTATGCTAGGTAAAGCTGATGAATTTTGGTTTACACTTGCTTAAGTTTCTCTCAGCTTCTGCGAATTTGAGCAATAGTAAGATTTAGGACTATCTAGTTCCATGTATGTACCAACTTATAATTAATTCATTTATTCTATCTTTTATCTTCCTTTAATTCAACAAAAAATATTTTTTTCTACTTTTTTTTTTATTTCAGTGTATTATGAGGGTACAAACTTTATGGTTACACTTTATGTCTTTGCCTCACTCAAGCGAGGGTTATAGGCATGCCCTTCCCCCTACAATGCTCCCCGTGTCCTTTAGTTGCAGGTTTACCCCCATCCCCCTAATCCCTGGAGAGTATTACTGCTATGTGATCACCCTAGTGTTGATCGGTTAGTACCAATTTGATGGAAAGTGCAAGTGGAGCCCATTCTTCCGATCTTGTGGTGCCTCACTTTGGATAATGGGCTTAAGTTTAATCCAGGAAAGTATAAGAGGTTCTAGATCACTGTCGTTTCTTATGATTGAGTAAATTCCGTTGTATACATATGCCAAATTTTAATAATCCACTCATGAATTGACAGGCACTTGGGTTGCTTCCACATCCTTGCAATAGTGAATTGTGCTGCCATAAACATTTGGGTGAGATGTCTTTATCATAGACTGTTTTGTGCTCTTTTAGGTAGATGCCTAATAGTGCTATTGCTGGGTGGAATGGTATTTCTATTTTTAGCTCTCTGAGGTATCTCCAAATTCTTTTCCATAGAGGTTGCGCTAATTTGCAGTCCCACCAGCAGTGTAAGAGTGTTCCTGTCTCTCCGCATCCTCGCCAGCATTTGTTGTTTTGCGATTTTTTGATAGAGGACAGTCTCACTGGGGTTAAGTGATATCTCATTGTGGTTTTGATTTGCATTTCTCTAATGATTAGAGATGTTGAGCATTTTTTTATATGTTTGCTGGCCATTATTCTGTCTTCTTTTGAAAAGTTTCTGTTCATTTCCTTTGCCCATTTGTTGATGGAGTTGTTTGATTTTTTCTTGTTGATTTTTTTGAGTTTTAGATAGATTCTGGTTATCAGCCCTTTATCAGATGTGTAGACAGCAAATATTTTCTCCCATTCTGTAGGCTGTCTATTCACTTTAATAGTAATTTCCTTGGCAGTGCAGAAACTTTTTAATTTGATTAGATCCCATTTATTTATTTTTGTTGCTGCGGCAATTGCTTTGGGGTTCTTCTTCAAGAATTCCTTGCCTAGGCTGATGTCTGAAACGGTCTTCCCAACATCTTCTTTTAGAATTCTTGAGGTTTCATGCCTTAGGTTTAAGTCTGTTATCCATCTTGAATTGATTTTTGTGGGAGGTGAGGGGTGGGGATCCAGTTTCATTCTTCTGCACGTAGCTATCCAGTTTTCCCAGCACCATTTATTGAAGAGAGGTTCTTTTACCCAGTGTATATTAACAGTCAAGCTGAACATCAAATTAAAAATGAAATCCCTTTTGCAATAGTCTCAAAGAAAATTAAATACATAGGAACATATTTTACAAAAGATGTGAGAGACTTATACAGGGAGAACTGTGAAACACTAAAAGAAGAAATTGTAGAAGATGTAAACAGATAGAAAAACCTACCTTGCTCATGGATTGGTAGAATCAATATCATGAAAATGTTCATACTACCTAAAGTGATCTACAGAATTAATGCAATCCCTATCAAAATCCCATTATATTCTTTACAGATCTGGAAAAAAATAATTCTGTGCTTTGTATGGAACCAGAAAAGACCTCGTATAGCCAAAGCAATCTTAAGTAAAAAGAACAAACTGGGAGGCATCAGTCTACCAGATTTCAACCTGTACTACCAGTCTATAGTAACTAAAACAGCATGGTACTGGCACAAGAACAGAGACATTGACCTCTGGAACAGGACTGAGAATCCAGAGATGAAACCATCTGCATATGGTAATCTAATCTTTGACAAAAAAATATTTTTTAAAATGCTTACTGTATTCCAGGCTCTGTGGGAAGTATTAGAAGGCAATAATAATTGAAGTAACACACTTGAGATATTTCAGGGCTAAAAGGAATCTTATTTTCAAAATTGTTTCCAAAGTCTCTCTTTTAGTCATCATGGATTTTACTTTGATTTTTATTAGGTTATAATGTGCATTATTTTCAAATGCTTACATGGGGGAATATTATAATCTACTTAGATTAAGTAATTTCATATAAGTGAAAATATAACAATAATGACTTTACTCTGCTTTTATTTACAATTTTATGTTTAGCTGCATTTTAATAATATATAAAACTTTTTTCTTTCTGTTAGTATGCTTTTCAAGCAAATTGGTTCTGCAAGTATTCACAGACTAAAAAAAAATTATTGATATTGATCTGTTGCTCTGACAGATAACTTTAGCATGTAAAAATGATACTTTGAGTTTTAAAATGACCCATCTAGGATGTATGATTTCTTTTGACCGTCTCACTCTGCCAAATATGATTTCTGTGTATGACACTTCTGTTGGAAATCAAATTATACTGTGCATGTAGAAGACAGAAAGCAACTTTGTAAAGGGCAAAGAAACTGTCTAGGCAAGTAGAAAAATGAACAAGCATTAAAGTGCTGGGGCAAATACTGGGTTAACAATTTTATTAGTAATTAAAGCTTCTCACACTTGCTTCTTTGTCTGGAAAAAAGAAATAATCTAGTTTATACACTGGTGTTTTTATAAAGTTTAAGTTTGGAGACATAAGTGTGAAATGATTTTAGTTGCTACAGATATAAGAAAATGATCTTAGCAGAATTTTTTTATTTTTGTAAGAATTTATGAAAGTAAGTCCATTCACTATTATTTTCTTTGTACATAATTTTAAGACCTCAACAAGTTATTGTGAGAATTTATCACAGAGTTTTGTAAATAATAAATATGCAATATGAACTGTAAGTATCATTACACACATAATAACTTGGTGCACAGTAAATACTCAGCAATTATTCTAACATTTATTACACAGAAGCCAGGCAGGTAAAATAAATAAGTAACATAGATAGGTATAACTAAACGAGGAGTGGTAAGATACTCCTTCAAAAATGGAGAATGAAGGCTCTACCTAAACACATTTAAAATAATAAAACAATTATTGTAAACACCACACAGGCCTCAAGTAAATAAATACACTACATACCTAAGTACATACATCTGTTGTGTGTACCCACGTATGTGTGTACATATGCAGGTACATAAATGACTTTCTCAGACGAAATGTTTTCTCCTGGTTATCATTGTGCACAATCTATAAATTTCTACATGAGCCAGATCATTCAACATCCTTATGTATCTAACTATATAATTTTCATAAACACCTATAGGATAAAAACTTCCTAGATAAGTGTTTTTTGATCAAACTTCTTTCTATTATACACACTCAAAACCAACCATACATAAAACCAAATTCATTTAGTCATTCCTCTCACCATCTTGAAGAATCCAGTGCAAATGTCATCTTGCTTTAGTATTTGCTATCTTGTTAATGATGCCATTACCTATCAAAATATCTGATTCAGAAGCTGGAGGACTGGAAGTCAATTCCAAAGTTCATTCTACCAAAATCCCAATATCTGAATGTTCATTAATTCTGTGTTGCTGCCACTTACTTGGCTCTTTTCTCCATTTATGTTGCTATCCTATTTACTATCTATCTTTCATGTAAGTATAATATTCCCTTACATGATCTCTCAGCCGGTGCTCTTTCTCTTCTAATTTGTCTTCTAAATATTTGAGTAATTGTTCCAAAATTAAATTTTATTATGCTATATTACTGGTTAAATCCCTTTTTTGTTCCCTTCTCACTTATAGGATAACATTCAAATTTTGTAGGGACCTGACAAACAAGACCCCCACTACTTTGACATCATTCACTTTCTTGTATTATTGTCATACCATCTACCTTCTGTCTTCTATCCAAATCAAGTCATGGTTTCTTAAATGTGACATCAGTAAACCTTTTCAGCTGTTCTAACATATGTTTAGAAAGACATTATCCTGGTCTCCTTGATAAATTCTACTAATAGTTTAAGACTAAAATCAAAAGTTCCATGTTAAATTATCTCTGAGAACCCCAAGGGGAGTGTATCGTTACTCTCTTCAGTTAAAAGTCAATTTTTGATAGCTCTAAAATAGCACTTGCCATTTTATATTTCATTATTTACCTCATTCACAATTTCTGTGAAATTACTCTTTAATGCACATCCAGCATAAGGAGAAAACATATTGGTTCAATGTATACATTAATTTGTTTATCTATGTCCCAAATTAATGAACAGTCACTTTTGGAAATGCATAATAGCATTCTTGCTCATTTATTCTTGCTTTCATTCTTCAGTTGTGAACTAAAGTGCTTTTTAAAAATACCTTTATAAGACATGCGATTTATGTTAATTGGCAGCAGAATTATAATCAACAAAACAATTCTACAACACATCCAATGAAAATGTGAAACCATGGGTCAATGTAAGGTCTCTATTTCCTGTGTGCTTCTTATAATATTTATTATACAACTTTAATTTGGAATTTTAAATGTCGCGGGTAGTGAAAAAAAGAAAAAGGAAAGAAGAAGAAGAAGAAGAAGAAGAAGAAGAAGAAGAAGAAGAAGAAGAAGAAGAAGAAGAAGAAGAAGAAGAAGGAAACAAAAATAAATGTAAATAAAGTAAAAAGAAAAGAGAAAGATCTGAGTTGAGCTGGACCATATGATGCTACTGGTTATAAATTATCTGCTAGAAATTTGGTGCTAAATATCACAAATGTATGTATTCTAAGGAGTGTATAAACATGTTGGATTGCAAAAATGAGAATTCTTATGCACAGTGTTTAGTAATATGACAATATTTTTATTATTGGTTAAAGTTTCAGACATGTATAGTGATTATAACTAATTATCGATCATAAATAAAAGAATGATTTAATTTTAATAAATCTTAGAAAATTATATTGAAACCTTGGAAAATTCCCACCAGATAATAAAAGTTAATTTAAACCTATTTTTAAAGGATTTATGACCTATATTACATCAGAAATAACATGTTTACTTTTTTATGTAGCTGGAACACATGCTGAAGAAAACAGATATTTTTATGCACATAAGGAAGTTGGGATCAGTTTTCTCATCATGAAATATGAGACTAAGAAAATTTTAACCTGATATTGTGCCACTCATTTAGGTTTTATGTCAGCACCAAAAATATTAATACATAATTTTAATAAGACCATGACCGGTGCCATACTCTGTATACAGAGCCTGTCAGCTCAGACCTGACTTCAGTATCTTCATCTTTATCATAAATCTTTCGTGTTAGAAATAAATAGTGAAGACCTTTTGGCCTAATTAATATTTTGGATTAGAGTTACAGACATCTGAGTGTTGGGTTTTTTTCTTTTTTAGCCTCCTCACGTAACTTAGAAACAGTTTTATTTGAGTCAAGCTACTGTGAGGAGTTACAAAGCTGATTAATGGAGTAGAAAGTATAATGAACTTGATGAGTAAAACCAGTGATACTAATCACCCAGCTAAACAATTACAATATGTCATATAATCTTCACAAAACTCAGTGGTAACTATACTGTTGTCTACATTTAATAAATTACTTAAGTAATCATGTTCTTTCCATCACACAAGAGATTATTGCTTAAGAAGAATCAAAATAAATCTTTTATGAGATAAAATTTTTATAGCATATAAAATTATATCATATGTATCATATATATTTTATTTATATTTTATATATGTGTGTGTATATATACATATTAAATTCTAATATGCACAGCCCATTAGGAAGAAGTCCTCTGGTCAAAGCAAGAGGGATCTTAGGCACCAATTTGTGTGTCTCCATTTCAGACACTCAACAGAACTTGAGTTATTAAACAGAACTGAAATGGTCTTCATGATGTAACTTGAAAGGCGCCATGCTACACTACAACCAACCCCTAGGAAAAGAGAAAAGTTCTCCTCACACCTATTAGGGAGCTACAGACTGCTGTACAAATTTGCTTCTTTTCATAGATCATCTCTGCTTATCAATTGTGGTTTTGTACTCCACAATTTTGAAAAGATTTCTAAGGTGTTACTTGCACATTGGGAAACAGTCTTATGATCAATTATTGATGTGTACCATAGCCAAATATGTCATACAACCTATATTTGTGTCACTAATCTCTAAGTTGGTGGATTTTAATTATCCAAAATTCTATACATTTAATGGAACACTCATTAAACACATTTGGTAAACATTCCTACGGCTACCACTTTGCAGAATGACTACCTGTTATAACTAACGCTGTTTAACCCTAATTCTAATCCAAGTGCAAGGGAATTATACAAATTTGTATTTTTCTGTATTGTTGGTCACTAATTTAATTGAACATAATTATTGTTGATGAGCACTGCTTTGCAAGTACTCACATAAACATATTGATGGTTTAGTCTCTGCCACCTTTTCCTGCTTTTGATAGTATTGGCAGGAGGAAAACCATCTTTCCTGCCTAATTCCCATTGTACACATTGTGGGTTTAAAGTATGAATCTGCTTGTTCTTGCTCTGCTGCCTTGGCTGGTGCAACATTAAGGTGTGAAGCCCAAACACCTGTGGGGTATTCCCTTCCGTACTGCCAAGTTGAGTTAATGGCAGTAATAGAACGTTCAATGTTCTACATACTCATAGAAAATGTCCAATCTTCCCTCTAATCTTTTAACTATCTGAAGTTAAACAATAAAAAAATAGAAAATGGGAAGAAACTGTCCTTGCAGTTAAAGGGAAAGAAGAGAAAACAGTAGGGGCAGACTTGTAATTTGGGAGACTCAATGTATTGAATACTTACAAATATTTAAACAGGCTGGGTGCAGTGGCTCCCATCTGTAATCTCAGCATTTCAGGAGGTTGAGGTAGAAGGATCGTTTGAGGCCAGGAATTTGATATCAGCCTGAGCAACAGAGGGAGACCCCATCTCTACAAAATATAAAAAAATTAGTCATCTTGCCTCTAGTCCTGGCTACTTGGGAGACTGAGACAGGAGGATCACTTAAGCCTGGGAGTCTGAGGTTGCAATGAGCTATGATGATGTCACTGCACTCTAGCCTGGGCAATAGGCTAAGACTTTGTATCAAAAAAAAAAAAAAAGTACATTTAAATATATTGCTATGTTCTAGCTCATTAAAAATAATTTGGTTTCATGTAAAACGTTTCTGAGATGAAAGTAGCAATTCAAACCGGTACATATTGCCCTGATGTCTTATCCAATTGCGCTTGAATATCTGGAAATAAGAGGAAAAAAAATAGTGTACCTTTAGTATAGTCCTCATTTACATCTCTGTCTTTCTGTCACCACAGATGTGCAAGATTTTCAAGTCCCTAATCATGGTGGTCCAGGTTAATGGTCATAGCTGGTTGCTGACAAAAGAAGCCAATCTCAGTTTTTCCCCACTTTTCACTTTCTCCCTTCTTTTCTGTTTTAAGGCGTGTTGTTTTACTTTATGTTGCATTAACGTCCTCTAGAATCATTTTTCCACTTTTGAATCTTCTTGCTAATTCATCTTATATTTTTGTATTAATGATACATCTTCATTTCATATATACACAGAATATCAACTGCTGTCTCAAGTTATATGGTTCATACTTTTAACTATCATTTTTAAATGAGTGACTTATAATCTCTCTTCTTAATTATCAATCATTTTTTAATAAAAACCTCTGACATCTGACTTACATTGGCATGAATTCAACTGCAACAATTACTCCCAAATTATTAGCAAATTCCTGATAGCCAAACCCTATTTACCTTAACTTTTCTATTACATAGGGCTTTGATGCTATTGACCACTCTTTTTTTCCTTAAGATGCATAGTGCAGAACTAGAGGACTGAAATTAAATTACAACTCCAACACTTATCAAGTATGTGAAATTGGACAAATGCCTTAAATATTGCATGTTCACATTTTCTCATCAACACAAAGGGAATGAGCATTATAATAGCTTTCACTTATGATGGCTGAGTCTTAAATGATTTAAAGATATGTAAAGAACTTAGAAAATTGCTTGCCATAAAATAGATACTATAGATACTATATAAGTGTTTGTTTGCATTGTCGCTCATTATACTCTCCTTTCTCTCCCCATCCCATCTTTGTGGCTCCCTTTTTGTATATTTTCTGGGTATACCATCGTTCTTTGTTCTGCACTTAACGAGTGTATGATTCTGGGAAATTCATTTTACTTCTCTAAGTTCCCATTTTTGTTTTTTGTTTTATAAAGTAAGTATAATCATTATTCTGTGGAACACGAATTAATATAGGTAAATGTCTAAGTACAAGTACTAAAATAAAATAAATCTTTAATAAAAAATACCTAATTTATTATAATTAAACCTTCTATGAAGTTCGTCATACCTAAATATTTGGATTTATAACATGCTAAAATTCTGGCTATCTCCAACTGTAATGTTTAATTTCAGCAGTTATCACAAGGCCGAAACAGTGCTTTAAAATTTCATATCTAGAGATGGGGAACAGATTTCTCTTATATGCAGGTATTTCAAACGACCATTAGATACCTACTAATTTTTTTCTAATTAGTCTGAAGCAAGTAGATTAAGAACAAGTTCTGTATGCTCAAGGGATATACAGTCCAATGGAAGGTAGGGAATGGAAGTAATATATCTTACTATAATAATTGCTATTTTGGAAATTATTACCATGCTATCATTGTACAGGTAATGCAGAAGAAAGATCATGCAAAAATTTTCTCAACCCCATTCCCACTGACATTCTACTCTATCCCTTGTGAAGGAAGACATCAATGACTATTTCTTAGCCATCCTTCTCCAAATATCTTCTACCTTAAATAATGCATATGTTCTCTTAACTGCAGTAACCCCCTCCATGCTGATGAACTGCAAGTCTATACTTCATCCCTGTTCTTTCCACATGAAGTCGTGCTCTTAGGAGGATATCACATTTTTGTGTAAAGCTCATATGATAGATGAATTTATTTTCTTCCCACAAAACAACACCTCCACCCCCAGTGACCCATTTAACAAACATTCATTCAATAAATACTTATGGAATGCCTATTGAATTCCAGAGATCATGCTAGGTATTTCCTTATTGTTTATTTCTTTTTATAATACCATTTTTTCAGATCTATAGATATATTTTTAAAAACTATATCTAACCATAATTATTTTGTTACCATTTTTGTCTTCCTGATACTTATATTTTTAGCTTATAGTGTCTCATATTTTTACATTTCCTTTCCTTTATCTGTGTGGTTTTCAATCCTAGCTGCAAATTGGAATTTCCTGAGAAATTTTTAAAAATTATAATTGTCTAGGTCTCACCCCTCGCCAATTGAATTAGAATCCCTGCAGATTAAAACCTAGTCTCAATACTTGAAAAATATTACCTTAAGCAATTCTGATGGTCAATAAGGTTGAAAAAAGCACTGACCATTTTTTTCATCACTTGCTCAGTACATTTTTCACCTCTATTTTACCTAACTACACTCTTAAACAATGGCTATTTATCTCAAAAATGTACATTTTCATGACAAATATATAAAATATAAATCTGATTTCTATCCTATCATTAGAATTTTCTTCCCCAACCTTTCAAGTCAAAATTAAATATCACGTCTTTCATGTATTTTCATGCTTTCTTCATGTACAGTCTTTGATAACCTTTGGATACATTAATTTATCCATATTTGATTTGTATATGTTGTTTCTTTATATTTATTATTATGCGAGTTTTTAATACAAAGTTTTGCTGTCTATTTGAAACCCAATGAATCAAAAATCATTGAGTGTATTACACCAAAATTTGTAATTTCAGAATAATTTTCAATAACTCCTCATGTAGCTAAACCATGGAAGAAATGCAGTAGAAATTGGGAGACACTGTTTGATATCTGTCATATTTTGTTTTAATACATGGCTAGGAATTTAGTAATATTTTTCTTAAAAAGCAATCTCTGCACACATGATAATCTCCCAATCAGAAGGAAAATTGGTAGTGCAGAATTACATTATTATTATTGCTTTCCAGTGCCAGATATGGCAATCTTCATAACCTGTCCTTAATCACTAGGCCCAGATGAAGTTCCTGGTACATTCTACCAAACATTTATGAAAGAAATTCTATGCATTCTCTATAGTCTCGTGCAGAAGATAGAATAACTCATTCTATGAGGCCAGTATTAATTATTCTAATACCAAAACCAGAGTAAGATAATACAAGAGAAGAAAACTAAAGACAAGTATCTCTCATCAGTACATATGAAATAATCCTCAACATAACCTGCTATTAGAATTTTATTTAGTCTGTCAACAAATATTTTTGTTGCTACATGGAGTGCAGAACATGTATTACCCCAAATATTATCATTATGAGTATTAATACAAAACTGTTAAATATATAACTCCTAATGGCTCTCTGCGTTGATAGCTAGTTTCTATAGTGAAAATATTTATTGTTAAATTAGACTTACTGACTGTGCTCCCTATGTATTCTCAAAATTTCCTTTCATGAAGTAATTCATTTATTTGAAGACTACGTTACTGACAATGGTGGCTGCTTATTTATTTCATGCTAGAATATTAGTATCAAAATGATTTAACTAAATTGAGAGTGGAAATGCCCAGAAGTTTCAAAGTTTTCTCATATTAATATTTCTCTTAATCCTGTTATTATTAGCAATGTCACATATTTGTAGTCCTTTGTAGATTTGAAAGCATTTCACAAACACATTTCTTTGTCTTGTGCTCATGTTTCATGACAGAGAGCAAATAGGATTATTTATATGTTAGAGATTAAAGATCTAGTTCAAGGAAGACTGAACAGCAGTTTTCTTCCATTTAGGAAGGTTTTCTATTTTTGACTGACTCCAACTTTAAGAGGAGACCATGGAACAGTAAAGGAGAAAGGGAATTCCTAGAAGCTAGACTTATTACACAAACCAACCCTAGAAATAAAAGAGGCGATATACATCAAGTGAGAACTCTTTCACAATCAGATAAAATAAAAAATAATGAAATGAATAAATGACATGGTCAAAACCCAACCTAGACTTCTACCTCTAACTTGAGAGGTTTTTTTTATTATTTCATAAAACCTAGATAGTAACTAATAAAACAAGTATTGCCAATTTATAAATGAATTTTTATTTAAAAAAAAAACTGTCTTCTAAATCTAGGCTGAAATGATTATCCTGTACCCTAGAACATTTAAGACTTGTAGTCACAGCTCCACCTTTCTGCAATAACATAAATTCAAATAAAATGTTCTAGCTTTTTTCATGAAAGGTTGAGAGAAAAGTGTTTTAAATTTCATTTGATCCATTTTTTGATGGAACGCAGCAGTAGAGTACTGTGTCCCTGTAATACAGCGAGATAGTAATACTATTTTGTTCCTGCGATACTCTGCTAGCTGGTTTTATGTACCGATTTTTCTTGTATTTCACATCTGTGACTTTCTTTTTAAAAAAATGTTTTATGGGCCAGGGTCAGCAACTATTATAAGCAATCATTTCCCAGAGGTTAGGTTTCCTGAATCCTAGTCCTGTGTAAATATATCCCTCTGGGAAATTCAGAGTTGGAAAGACCTCAGGAGGACTTTCTATCCAGACGTGGAAGCACGAGGCTACAGTGAAACTATTCATGTAACATCTCTCTTCTTACACCTTTTTTGTGAAAGTGATTCCTATCTTCATCAGTTCCCACATCAACAAAATATTTCTTAAGACACCTGCCTGAGTATAAAATCTCAAATAAAAACCTAAAAGGAATTTCTGATATAATTTCAAAGAAAGGTTGGAACTATATCTACTATTTTTTATTACATTAATCTTGGATGTACTTAAGGCAAGTACAACTCCTCAGAAATATTACATTTTCATGTTTTAAGACAATTTATTGTATCATTTCATCCCAAACTGTCCTCATCTCTCATAAGCCTAATAGTCTACATGCAAGTTAGAAACATAAAATCATCTGAAGGATAAAAGCGAGACATGGGTAGAAAACTGCCCACCTAAGCTGGTTTTACTGTTTCATCAGAATGAATATGAACCATTAAGTGGAATCTCTGCAATAATGACATATCCCTACTGGGAATATTACATGAACTCATCATAAGGCAACAAAGTAGTAGTAGTCAATGCAAATATGAAAGTAAAGTGCTAGTTAATTGTATTACTAATACTAAAAGATAACTGGGTAAAAACAATAAAACAAAAATGTATTTTATAAATAATTCCATGAAAGGCATTTTGAAATGCAAGTTTGAAATCTGGGAAGTGGTATTTTATTGTTCTTTTGAGGATTTATTAGCACTACTTTTTTTCCTCCTTGGGTGCTATTTAACTTTAAGTGTTCAGAAAGCTACACAATATCCCACTCACCTTCGCTATAATTATTGCATTTTGGGATGATAATCAATTTCCATGTGTGATGCCTCATTTGTAGAGAAACACGGAAAAGCAACAATGCTAAATTTCTTAAGGCATGTAAAGGTGCCTGGACTAGACTGTAAAAAAAGTAAATTAAAAATTGCTTATTTCAATTAACTGTGACAAATGTACTACCAAACTGAATAAATGAAGGAAAACAATAAAATTATTTGGATATTGTTAAGATTTTTATTATAAATTAATAAACAAAAATATAATATGATATTCTTAGTCTAGTATTTTGTACCAAACAATTACTCCAAAATAATTGTAACATTTTCTGCATAAGGGTTGTTCAATCTTGAACACGTCTGTGTGTAACTTAAGGTTCCAGGTGGTGTTCTATCAGCAATGAACAAAGTCTTTCTGATTCCTGTCTTCTCAGGGCTTACAGTCGAGCAAAGAAGACAGACAGTGCATCATCACCATAATGATATAACAAAATTTACTACTGTAATAAAATGTAAAAAAAAGCTATTAGAGATGATTATAAAGCTAAATATAAATCATGGAACAAATAAGGTCAGGGAAGTCTTCCCAATGAAGTGATATTAAGGCTAAGAACTAAGAAAAATCTGAGTTAAAAGCAAGCTATTATTTTTTTAATTTTATTATGTTTAATTTTTAATCTTAATGAATATGGTTGGATCAGAGTATTAAAGCATGTATCAGCAGCTTTTGGAATTCTTACCTAATAAGACTCCAAAGCTGCTGGGGTGAAAGGTAGGTCAGTTGAGATATCTGCCCTAGGAAATCATCTCTCCTCTGCTAGCCAACTTGATTTGGCTTCTCACAGTTCTGGACATGACATCTCAGTAAGTGTCATTCCCTAATAAACATAAGCATTCCAGTCATCCAACCAGGAAAAAAAAACTAGTTCTTTGGGGTTAACGGAGAATTAGTTTTCAGTTTTCTCCTTGTACCTTTAAAGTCAATAGCATTATTTGTAATAGAACAAAATGGAACCACTAAGCAATTTCTCTGAAAGTTTCATTCAAACTGATATTTTCCAGAATTCCTTGATAGATATTTGAACAGGTATTTGGGGATGGCACTAAGCCAGGAGGCTGGTATCATCATAAACTGCATGGCAGCCAGGTATAGTTAGTTTGAGAACATAGGAATGGGGGATGTATTATTAAATTGGTGCAGCAATACTGAAATCAAATAAAATGGGTATCTTAATTGTTGAGTAATAGGTAAATATAATATAAAAAGTGATTCGGGCAAGTGAGGAGTGAATTATTTGGTCATTTTATGTATAAATGGTGGGCTGAAGACATTTTTTTTAGATATTCCTATTTCAATAGCACCCAAATTGGGATAAATCTAAATTTTGAAAACTAATAAATTAATTATTATAATAAAACAAAATAAAATTGTTATATATGAGTTGCAGGCTGCTTTACCAAAGAAGGTATAAGTAGATATAATTATGCACATAATTGGTCTGTTCTTATTTAATTGTTAATATTTTTTACTTGACTTCGTCAAAATATTCTAGTCACTGGTTGTAAAGTAATTATCCTGGCTCTGACGTTGGACATCCTTTCGTTGGAGTCAAACTTAAACACATTTCTGCCTTCTTTACTATGTTCCCCACTATGTCGAACACATGAAACTCAATACAATGAGATTATGAAATGCACAACAACTTTATATTTCACCATGTGGCATTCCAAACTTGTTGTGGCAGCATCTGTCCTCATTCAGAACCCTTGGTTAAAATCTCAGCAGCTTCTACAGTTTTTTCAGTCAAATAATTCAAGTGTCTTCGATCTTTACTTCACAGAACATGGTCACAACTTTCTTCTTCTTCTTTGGACCCATTTCCCGAAAGAATTCTGGGGAGGTAACCTGATGTAGGAACATGATCAGCTACTGTGTTTTTTCCCCATCTGTCAATTTTCTCCTTTTCCCATTTTTTTGATCAAGAATTCTGTTTCTTCCAGTATCAAAGGGGCTTTTCTAGAGTTGGAGTTGGGGAGAAGAAGGAGTAAGAAACCAGGAAAAAAATTAGGGTGAGGAAATGTCTTAACGGGATCTTTTTTGACTGCTACATTTGTTATCTGAAATTGGTACTAATTAGGCTGTGTGAATGTTCAGAACTCTTGTGGTCTTTTTGTCATTTCAAAGTTCCCCATTATGACCTCAGTACAGTAAAGTTCACCAGTTCAGGGAATACGTTCCTCTTCTGAGACCTCCAGTCCCCACGCCCCTCAACACTGTATTCTGTAGCCTCTGCTAGGTTCCCCTCACCCTGGAAGGCTGACCTGTTGGTTCAGCCTTGATTATGTTCCTTAGCATCCACTTGGCCCAGGAAACACTATCTTCAAGTGTGCTTTTCCCCTTACAATTCTGGAAGCAGGCCATTGCTAACACAGCCACCTCTCCTTGCTGCCATTCAGCCAGCTAGCAGCGACAAACAGTTTCTCGTTTTTAGGCTTTTCACCGCATTAATCTGGCACCAGCCTAAGTATACCACAGGTTCCAAGGGACACAGTTAACTCTCTTCTTTGAAGCTTCTTGTATTCAGTTTAGGTTGAGTCAGTTTTTTCTAAGAACCTTAGCAAGTTCTGTCAAAGCAATCTACCACCAAACTTTGGAATATAAAAAAAAATTTGACTGTTGTTTCGTACTAAATAGTCTTACATTAGCAAAGATTGAGACATAAAAAGCCTCAATTTAACATCTTGTACATGAGCCCTTATAACTAAACCCTGTGAACCCCCCTTCTGACCCACATGATCATCTATATTTTCTCTAATATGCCTCTTGTGTAAATGTGCCACATATTCACTGAGTCTTCGGGTAGTTTGGTGACTACTTAGAATCATATAATGTATCTAGTTTTTTGGGAAAATTGCAAATCATATATAAATAAAACAGGTTTTTCTTATATAAAGATTTACTTTGAAGAATATGAGTTGATATACTAATCCACAAAAAGTATCGGTATGATGTCTTTAATAGTCAACAATAATTAAATGTTCAGATAATAAAATAGAGGCAGTGATATTAAAATGCATATATTAATTATAAAGTATTTAACAAGTGAATATTCTTTTTAAAGAAACATTCTATTACTCATTTCAAATTTTATAAAGAGAGAATGAAGCAACCATGATAAATATTAAATAAACAGAATATTTTTAATTAATAAAGCATATTCATTTTTATCATGATTGATCAGGAGTGGGCTATTCAAGCAAATCAAACAAACTGTACAATGGGCAATTTCAATGAATATCATTTATGATAAAAGAATATCCAAAGAAATAAAATATAAGAAATTACTATTGAAATAAATTTATATTAAATGTACTTTTATCTCTTTCTTGAATCAAAAAAACGTGAGAATCTTGCCACGGAATTATGACTTTGAAAATAAGATCTTGTAGGAAAATACCAAATTGCCACTGATGAAAAGCTGTTTGCTAAACCGCAAAATGTTGTCTTAAATATTGTTTAAAGTTCAATAAAATAACACATGCATTTGAGTTAAAATGTGATACAGAATATCAAATTAAGAGTTTCTGCTTAAAAAGCATCAATGAGAAGAATTTACCTAAAGGATGATATGAAGACAAAGTCAACTTTTGAGGGTGTAATATTCATGTCATTGATTTCTACTGAAAGGACTTATTTTTGGCTTATCTTGAGATAGCTAAGATTTTGGCTTAGCTTGAGTTTGTAGGCTCATTTTCGTTTCTTTTAAAAGCAATCACAAAACTCAGCAGGAGAAAAGTGGGCTATTTCTCCCTAAGAAAAATTTCTTCAGTCCTTGGTTAGGAAAGTGACCTTGGTGTTCAAACTGACATAGATCCTTAATTGCCTGATTTCAGAAAGCGCATGAGTTAATCAAACTATACTATCGATGTCACAAGTATTCTCATGTTTATCGTAGGTCAGTGATAAGGAAATGTCAAGCTCAGTCTTCCTCTAGAAGCCTCTTTGTGATCTTATATGGCCTTTATTGATTTCTCTACCTTTGCTGAAATCTCAACTGCATAATTACTAACATACATGCAATTAAAAATATGAAAGTTAGGGTTTTCCTTTGTTTAATTTTCACAGCTGTTGAAAAAGTTTATATCTCATCAAATACTTATTTCTTGCTCAATTGTTCATTTCTGGTTAAAAGAGTTAAAATTAAAATGGCTATATTTAATGTATTTATTAAACTACTGGTTGTTTGGATATCATTCCCTGATAATGCTTTTTGAGAGATTAGTTTTCTTTTTTTTGTCAAGAAGAGATCAGTTTTGCAATGTTTTAAAAAACATAGCAACTCTTTAAAGGGCCCAATTTTCTAAAAGTCCAGAACTACTTTCAAAAGTACACATGCAAACAATTTAGTAAGAAATCTAACTATTCTAATTAATTTGCACATGCAAATTATCTTTTCATACAGAAAGTTTATATATGCAATTATAGAGTCTGCATTGAAATTCAGCCTTAAATGTCAGAACTATTAATCTACTGTCATTAAAAACTTTATATTTTAATTAGAGTGAGTATTTTAATGATTAGGGATGTTTTTTATTTGTTAAAATATGGCAAATATATTAGAATGGTATAATTAACAAATGATAACCATAATTAGATTTCTCCACTACCACCACTTTAAGAAAAGTATGTGGAATGAAGCCTACTGTAGTATTAATCCTTTTATTAGTAAAACAAACAAAGAGAAAAACAGAATACACTTTAATGTCAATGCTATAATTAGCACAATTATGTTAATAAAAAATAAAAGAGTAAATGATCATTCTATTAACTATTCATTTACTCTCTGAAATTTTATTTATTGGACAACTATTAGGTATCAATTTTTTATGCTATAATCTGGATATACCAAGAGAAATACAATTAATTTTGGTTCTGAGATGCATAATTTATAAGATTTCAGACACTTATAACAAAATGTAATAGTGGTATGAAGGTATGAACATAATTCTGTAGAATGAAGTGAATACTATCTAAGGTAGTAGATGTCTGACAGAGAAATAAAACCTGAGCTAGTTCTTACAAAATGAGTTGAAGTTGAACACGAATAAACAGAAAACAGAAAGAGAGAAAATTCTAGATTAAAAAACAGCATTAGCAAAAGCACAGAGAGGAAAAACCATGATGCATTTGAGAAATATGCGTATTTCAGTTTTGCTGCTGTGCAGGACGTGTGAATGGACGTGATGGGAAAAGGTGGGGGAATCTTATCAGGGACAAACTGTATAGGTCCATCTTTATAAACAGAAATATTTCAGACTTTGCTCTGTGTGTACCCAGAAGACAAAAAAAAATCAGTAGACTCTGGTAATCGCCAGTGTTTTTGTAGGTGTGGTTATTTTGAAGGGGCACTTGGGGAAAGGAGAGCAGGTACCCATCACCTTAGGTGCTACGGGATGCAGAGAAAGAGATATTGGGGGCGGGGGGAATACAGAAACAGATCTGTTAGGGATTTTTCTCTTAATCAATCAGTCAAATAGACATTTTTATGATCAATATGGATAAGGCCACAACATGTGAAACAATGTGCTGTAGAGATAAAGCATAGACAGCAAATAGCCTACGCACATGCAGTTCTGAAAGCACCTTTGCAGCCCTCTTTCTAATCCAGCTTGCTCTTGGTTACTTTATTTTGTTTCACCTTCATTTAATTATCATAGTCTAATTTTCTGTAATGCTTGACCCAATTCAAGTGTTGCACATATTCAACTAGGTGTTTTTTGAAAACTGTGTACACTCTTCTGACCATTTTTCTGATATTATGTCCTAGTGTTTTCTTTCCTGATCAATGGCCCCAGAATGTTTTTCTTCTTGTTTTATAACATAGGTGTGTAATTATTTTTATGGGATGCTTAACCTGCTTTATTTTTTTTTATTTCAGCATATTATGGGGGTACGAATGTTTAGGTTATGCTTAACCTGCTTTAAATTAGAAAGTTAGAACTACAAAAGATTACTAAGCACTGTAATAAAGAAAAAAAAAATTCCCCAAATGTGATTCATCATTCACCAATGTTTTCATTCTCTTTATCTTTCCCCATCTTAAGGTTTCTGTTCTGGTTCATTGCTGTTTGATGAGTGTATTTTTTCATGAATTTTGCTCAGATGTGGTACGTGGTTGATATACTATCTGCTCCTTGCTATATTCTGGAATCTTTCTTTCATCCTGACAGATAAGGCTTCATAGCTTGCAATCTTTTCTTTCAATAAACTGTTGATATCATACAAACTTCATGCTTAAAGCATTTCAGTTCAGAGTTCAGATACCACTCTGCTTTATGTTTCCTTTGTCCATAACTTCCTTTTTCTGAGCAGAAGCTTGCAAAGTTTCTTATTATCATCAGGATTCAGGAATATTATGTATGTTTACTTCTCTTCTCATCAATCGAGTGTACAGCTCAGTGAGTCTTTTCAGCCCAAGAATCTTGGTCTTTCTTCAGCTCATTTAAATTTTCTGCTAGTGTTTAAGTATATTCTGCATCTGTTAATGTTACTGTTTCTGAAAAACATCTATTCCCAGGTTACTTCTCTTGGCTCTACCACACAAATGTCTTACTTTCCTCTCATCTCTTTATCTCTTTGCTCTTTGTTTTATATCTCTTGCACTCAGTTCGTTATGATATTAAGTACATTAACTAGTTCCAAAGTAATAATAAAAATAAAGATCTCAAAAGTGGCAGAGCAAAAGCCAATATTGATTTAAAAATTCAAGTTTAAAAAAGTGCCATTATTTTAGGAGAAACTATTATTACCATCAATCAAAAATGAAAAGCTAAAAAGGTTTTTTACATAAAAGTTCAGTTAAGATAAATAGGTCATGGTTATTACTACAAATCATAATATTCATTGTTTTCAAAAATATAGGTTAATGATATATACGTAATGATTATGGGTAGTTTAAATCTGCACAAAGGGATATTGGAAGTATATATACAAAGGTTTTATATTGCAAATATTTTTAATTCAGTAATTTTTCTTTTAAAATTGTATTTGAGGAGTAAAATACAAATACACAAAACCATATAAAGGAGTGTTTACTATAGCTTTGTTTTTACTGGGAGAAATGTAATGTAATGTTCACTGTATTTCTGTAGTATGTATTGCACATGTGTCATTTTTTCCTCTGGTTACTTTAAAATTTTCTTCCTATTACTCTATTTCAATAATTTGATTATGACATGACTTCACATGGTTGTGTTTAGTTCTACTCTGCTTAGGGTTCAATACACATGTTTTTATAGTTTTTACTTTTCATAACTTTCAGAAAATTTACAATCATTATTTCTTCATATATTTTTCTCTTCCCCTTCTCTCATTCTGGTCATTTCAAGATGTCAAATAGATGAATGGCATACTGCTTGATATTGTCTAATATGTCAATTAATCATTATTCATTCTTCAGTCTCTTTTTCCCTTTGTTCTTCATTTCGAATAATGTCTATTGCTATATCTTTAATTTCACAGATTTTTTTTCTGTAGTATCCAATCTGCAATTACGTCTATACAGTGAATTTTATTTTATACAAAGTGTATTTCATTCATAAAGTTTCCATTTAATTTTGTTTTTATATTTTCATTTACTTTTCCAGTTATGTTCCTGTTTTTCATGTTTTTGGCAATATTTATATTGCTTTTTCCCATAAATTTCATCATCTCTGTCATTTCTATATTTGTTTTGATTTATCGAATTTGTCCTTGTCTCATGGGTCACACATACCTGTTTTTTTTTATTTATTTATTTTGCCATACGTGATAATTTCTGTTTGGTTCTGGGAACTACAAATTTTATTTTGTTGCTTGCAGAATTTTGTCATTTTCCTTTAAATAAAGTTTGACTTTGTCTGGTATGCAGTTAAGTTACTTGCAGATTAGTTGGATTATTTCAAGCATGTGTGTGTTTGTCTTTTAGTTTATAAGGGAACAATCAGAGCAGCCTTTTTCTAGGCTTATTTTACCCCATCATAAGGCATGACCTTTCTGAGGACTGTTCCCACTGTCCCTGCTAATGGCAGCACAACCTCTTCTCAGATCTGTGTAAGGTCTCTTTGGCTTCTTTTTCTTTAATGTGGTTTAGAAAGCACATCTATTAATATGCTGAAGAAATTGTAATAATGTCTCTGTCTTTTTTCCTTCTCTAAAGAATCACAGTCCTGTGCTGCCAATTCCTCAATATTGGATTGGAATGCCATTATTTCAAGTATATTGACTGATTGGTCATTTGTTTATGATAATGTTACCTATTGTAGCAGTGTCCAATGGGTCAGTGTTGGAGGAATCTGTGCTGTCAGCTTATCTGTGTGCACATGGAAAATGAAAATATTATCCTCATTTGACTTACAGTGTGAGTTGAGGCATTATTTTCCTGGCTTTGGTAATGTTCTGATCATTCTACAACCCATTTGATATCATTTGTATTAATCATTTTTCTACTCAAATTAGCAAGATTTGATAATTTTGCTTTCAACTAAGAATCTTAAAAGATATAAAAAGCACTAGTAATTTTGTTGAATTTATGCTGCAGAAAAACCTGGTCCTCACACTTACAGGAAACATTCGTCCCCATTTCTGGCACATTAGTATTTGATTTTATATTTAGAGGGTGTTTGGGTATTACTCAACTTCCTATGGCTTCTATATAAAATGGCAATGCTAAATTATTAATTTTCAATTAAATGTATAACTGTAAAATATGCAAAATTGTTTGTTCTGCATTATCATCTGATCGTCTGCCTTTAGCAAGTCTCTGAAATGTTTCATCATAATCTGAGAACCCACTGCCAATATGTTCAGTTAGAAAACTGTAATTATTTTGTTCAAATATTTACTGGTATCATATTAAGGCAGCCTGATGTACACCTCTCTCATTAATGATTGTAATATCCAAATGTATTGTGTTTAGCACCTTTACATGAAACACTGAATTGAGGAGTGCTTTGCCAGTGGAACCACAATTTCAAATTCTTTTGGTCAGGAGAAGCAAGATGGCAGACAAGAAAAACCTCCAGCCAGAGTGTCTTTGCAAGAAAGATAGATTTTAGAAGAAAGTGATAAAAAATAAAATAAACAGGCAGACAGACATAGATCGGATGAGGGTCAGAAGGAAGGGCACCTGAAACTATAGGAGACTCCATGGGAAGAAACTGCAGAGGATAACTAGAAGGAGAAAGGCCCCCAGAGGCTTGGAGACCATCAACAAGGGTAGGTGGACCAGTTAAATTTCCCCTCCCTGGCATCTTGGACTGCTGGTGGGCTCCTGAGTGGTTGGAGAGACCTGTTAACACCAGCCCAGAGACAGCTGACACCAGTGAACAGTGAGCCTCTTGCCAACAAGGCACCAGGCTCCCAGCTCCCTCAGGGCACCTCCAGGCCTGCAGACCCAAACCGATGGGCAGGCACCATATTGCTTCATTCTCCCCCTCCCCTCCCTTACCCGTGGCTGCTGAGAGAGACAATTTAGCCACTACCAGAAGGCATCTGCAGGGAATGGAACCTTTCCTTCTGGGGCCTCACAGCAGACTGAGGGGTACTCAGACTGTGAGCTCCCTGCCTGCCAGCCCTCCCAGGTGCTGCTTGCCTGGTGACTCCAGCAGAGTGGGGCAAATCTCGAGGCAAAGAGACATTGATCCAGCTTGGGCACCCTGTGGGTGACTTGAGACCAGCACTCTTCTCTCTTGCAGGGTCATGGATTGATCTCTGGGGCCCAGGGGACAGGCCTGCAGAGCAGATCCAGTACACCCAGGTCTCAATTGCATTGGTCGGGGAACAGAAGGGATATTTGTGAATGAGCCTACGGAGGTGTGTGTGCCTTCATGGATAGATCAACGTGCTTGAGGGGCAACCCTCCTCCCATGAGAGGGCCATGTGCCCAGCTCTGTCTGCGATCCTGGGCAAGAACCCTCCCAGCCAGCATCACAGCCAGGGGAGATCCACTGGCTTGAGGTCATGCCTGCTGGCACAGACCTGGGAGAAACCGCGGAATAGGGGAGGTTGGAAAGGAGTGAGGCCTGCTCTAGACTACAGGTCTCAGACAGCCCCACCCCCACATGTAGACTTTCGGCTGAGTGAAGCCATTTCAGCCCCTCTCAGGAAGCTTTGCCCAGAAGCAGAGAACAGATCTTTGACCCCTGCTAACAGTATTTGTGGAACTTGAGGGTAGGCTCTCCCAACCCAGCTCCACCCAGCCTCAATCCTCAACCTGCCCTAACTGAGGTGGAGAATAAGGACACACTTGGAAGTCCCAGGGCCCCACCCACCACATAAGGCACTAGAGTGCCTCTCCAGAGGAACAAGAGCTGGTTACAGTACCCAAAAACAACACTGCAGCTTGCTCCTCCCAGCAAGCACTACCTACTGACAGGGAGGTCAATTTGCACACCGTTTTACTGCATCTACTGACTCATCATGTAGGGTGTGGTTGAATCTCACCCACAAACACCAACTCTGGAAGTATGAAGAACAAATGGAAAGCACATCCCCAGAGGGGAACACCAGCTTTCTAGCAATGGACATCAACCAAATTCAGAACACTAAAATGACAGAAGAAGAATTTTGAACATGGATTGTAAGAAAACTCAATGATATGCAAGAGAAAATGGGTAACTGACACAAACAAACCACAAAAAAAAAAAAAGAAAAAAAAATCCAGGACTTAGAAGAATAATTAACTAAAGAAATTGGAATATTAAAGAAAAATCAAACAGAACTTCTGGAAATGAAGAATTTATTCAAGGAATTACAAAACACAGTGGAAAGCCTCAAGAGCAGGGTAGATCAAACAGAAGAAAGAATCTCAGTGATTGAAGACAACACCTTTCAATTAAATAAGTCAGTCTCAGAGCTAGAGGAGAGAAATAAAAGAACAAAGCCTACAAGAAATGTGGGATTATGTGAAGAGGCCTAACATAATCATCATAGGCATCCCTTAGGGTGAAGAGGAAAATACACAAGGCTTGGATAAGCTATTTGAGGATATAATAGAGGACAATTTCCCAAGCCTTGCTAAAAATCTAGATATCCAGGTACAAGAAGCTCAAAGGACTCCTGGGAGATTCATCACAAACAGGAAGATACCACAACATAGTTATCATACTGACCAAAGTAATCAGTAAAGAGGTTCTCATATGAGCTGTAGGGGAAAGAAGCAGGCAGCCTACAAAGGAAAACCCATCCCAATAATGACAGACTTCAAAAACAATGACAAAAGTAGCTAAGGACAGAGATATAATTTATTTTTTTTTTGTTTATGTTTATTTTTACCTGAAAGGCAAACACAATAAAATACTTTTGTGGAGGTTAACAAAGTCATCAGTTTTTATGTTAATGAAATATAATTTCAATTGGTAAGAAGTCATTTAAATAGTTTTATCAAGAAGAGAATTAATTGAAGGATTTATTATTAAAATTAATTTAACTTTTCTGTGTCTGTAGAGGTGCTTGGGAGATTGGTATGAAGAAAACCATTTCAAAAATAGTCAGAAAATCTGATTAAGAGAGTACTAGAACACAATAGTAGGCTATAATTAATAGAAAATAATAGCTGCAAAAATATAAAAGTGAAAATGGATGGAAAATTTGTGCATATTTACTGAGCATCAGAAATGTGTCAGAAATTACCTTCCATTCTTCACATTCCAATCACATTTAGATAGAGCCATTATCATCCCCATTCTGCATATGAGTGATGAGAAGGCTATAGAATTTGCAAAAGGTTATGCAGATATAAGTTCTACATCCAGAAGCTATACTCAGGCCATCTTGCTCCAGATGCTATTATGCAATATTATCATAATATGAAATCCCTGGTCATTTGTAACTCCTCCATTTTTTATGATCCTCTAAGTGGAGAAGAAATGGGTCTTAGTTACTAACTCAATTTATTTTTAATCATAAAAAATTAAAAATCTTGACTCTGAACCAAAATTGGTTAAATTTAGAGCCTAGGTGTATAACTTATAGCTGCACAATCTTTTCAAGTTCCATAGCATCCCTATTACTCAGCATAAAAATGAGTATAATAACTAGTCCTATCTAAAAGTAGGTTTTACATGTAAAGAATGAAGGATAATATGCAACACATTTCAGGTACTCAATAAATGTCAATAGCCAATATTGTAATTATTATTAACAGACTCAGGGTCACTGAAAAAATGTTGATATAATGAATAAAGAGTAAAAAACCAATTTTGTGGGAAAAACAAATTTATCAGTGTACAGTGAGTTTGAGCTTCTTGAAAAAATTCTAGGGAAAGATTCAGGAAAACTGTAAAAACATGAGTCAAGAACATAAAATATCAAGTTTGAATTTAGTGCTTTCATAGTTGTCTCCACATAGGTGATGGATAAAGCTTAAAGAAAATAAGAGACCACCAGTGAAATAAGAGCAGAAAGGAGAGGACTAAAAAGGAAGGATTTCTGGTACATTAGTCTTACTTTGATTTAGTCATCATATTTATCATCTTTCTATTTGCTATATTTAACATTAATGTCTTCAAATAGTACACACTGGATTTTTTAAAAATACTATTGAATGTATTTCTATATTCTTAGATTAAACATAATTTTTTAAGATGTTGCTTAAAATTCTTTAGAAACTGGAGAGAGAAAGATTCTTTGGTATGTAACGAGAAATTACTAAGTAAAAGTAATTGGTAAATTGGTAAATAAAAGAACACATAAATATCTGTATGTTACGAAGATCGGGTCTTAATAAATATTATATATGTATGTATCTGTATTATATATGTCTATGTATCTATCTATCATCTATCTAATTATAGGCAAAAGAAAATCAGCAATCTAATATGCCATGCTGATGACTATTAGGATACTTCTCTAAGGCTTTGAGACTATTTTGACTATGAAATCACATGCTCATATGTATACAAAGTTATACTAAAAATGAAAAAAAATGTTTACCAAAGTATACAAAATTCTTACAATCCCTTTGTCAAATTTAAAAAATGCAATGATCATAGTCCGGTGGAAAGTACATGAAATTTAGAGTAATGTTAACAGATTATCTGATCCTGAATAAATTTCTCTCTGATATTGGGCAAATTAATTAATTTCCTAAGCCTCAGAGTTTTGTTTTGTTTTTAATTTATTCAAAAGAACATAATAATATTTTGATCCAGATTTATTGTGAGTAAATAATAACATTAATAATAATTACTAATTATCTAAGTTTTTGTATGTACTAGACATTTTATTTGCAACCTTAAATAGCCTTTTCTAATTAACTGTAAAAGCAAATCAACAGATATTGTCTGTTCTTTTTTCCATTGTGCAGATAAAGAAAATTTGGTACAAATGACTTAATTTGCCCAATATCTTAAAGGTAATTAATAAAACAACTCAAGATTTTAACTGAAACGGTCTAATTTCAAACCTCATTCCCTCAACCGTATATGTAATTATATGTGAAGTTGCTTTGAAAATATGAAACTTGCATCTGAATGTTGCATTTGGGTTTTTAATCAAGATTAATCCAAAATTAAAACTTAGTGCAAAATTCAAATATACATATTTAATTATGAAATATATTTATCTGAGCCCACATCAAAGATTGAGTAATCTCCAAAATTAAACTTTAATGAGATACACAGTCTCCCATAAGTATTTGATTCATTTGGTCTTTGCTTTATTTGCATACTTATTTATATATTTGATAATTGCAGAAATAAGGTGATACAGTTAAAGAAAATAAACTAGGAGAAAAAGGTAAGCATTAGAAAAATATGTTTAGATGTTGAAATGAATGAGTTTATGAAGAAAGAAATATTCAAGAAACATGTAGAAAAATATAAATACATACCAAATTATTTAGTTGGCATATTTCCTGGATTTGCAAAAGGAAAGAGTTTTCCAATACTATGTCGAGTCTTGGAAATAGTCACTATCATGATATCTGAATAAATATAGTATAACAGTTTATATCTCAAGTTGAAGCTAGAGCCAATAATACAAGAAATCACATTTAAAGAATCAGAATTAAAGAATATTTAAAGATTTTATTCTTTTTTATGGCTAAGTAGTATTTCATTGTGTATATATACCACATGTTTTTCCCCATTCATCCATTGATGGACGCTTGAGTTGATTCCATATTGTGGCTATTGTGAACAGTTATGCAATAAAAATGGGTGTGCAATATCTCTTAGACATACTGATTTCATTTCCTTTGGATATATACACAGTAGTGGAATTTCTGGATCATAGGGTAGTTCTACTTTTAATTTTCTGAGGAATCTCCATACTGTTGTTCATATTGGCTGCACTAATTTACATTCCCACAAGCAGGTATAAGGGTTCCCCTTTCTCCACATCCACACCAACATCCATTATTCCCAGTCTTTTTGGTAATAGCCAACCTAGTGGCAGTGATGTGATATTTCACTGTGGTTTTGGTTTACATTTGCCTGATGATTAGTGATGTTGAGCAATTTTTAATATACCTGTTGGGCATATGTGTGTCTTCTTTTGAGAAATGTCTATTCAAATCTTTTGCCCATTTTTTTTTATTACAGAATATTATGGGGGTAAAAATATTTTGGTTACATGTAATGCCTTTGCCTCACCCAAGCCAGGGCTATAAGCATGCCCTTCCCCCATACAGTGCACTCTGCTTCCATTAATTGTGAGTTTACCCACCCCCCACCAAACCGGCACCCAATGAATATTACTACCATGTGAGCACCTTAGTGTTGATCAGTTAATACCAATTTGATGGCAAGTACATGTGGTGCTTGTTTTTCCATTCTTGGAATACCTCACTTGGAAGGATGTGCTCAAGTTCTATCCAGGATAATATAAGAGATATAAGAGATGCTAGTTCACCATTGCTTTTTGTAATTCAGTAGTATTCCATGGTATACATATACCACATTTTACTAATCCACTTATGTGTTGATGAGCACTTGGGTTGTTTCCACATCTTTGCTATTGTGAATTGTGCTGTCATAAACATTCGAGTGGAGATATCTTTATCATAGAATGTCTTTTATTCCTTTGAGTAGATACCTAGTAGTGGGATTACTGGAACAAATGGTAATTCTATTTTTAGCTCTTCAGGTATCGGCAAATGACTTTCCACAGGGCTTGTAATAAATGCAGTCCCACCAGCAATGTAAGAGTGTCCCAATCTCTCCACATCCATGCCAGCATTTGTCATTTTGGGACTTTTTTATAAAGACCATTCTCAATTGATTTAGGTGATATCTCATTGTGGTTTTGATTTGCATTTCCCTAATGATTAGAGATGTTGAGCACTTTTTTATATGCTTGCTTGCCATTTGTCTTCTTTTGAAAAGTTTCTGTTCATGTCCTTTGCCCATTTATTGATGGGGTTGTTTGATTTTTTCTTGTTGATTTTCTTAAGTTCTATATAAATTCTTATTATCAGCCCTTTATCAGATGTATACCAAATATACAAATATTCTTCCATTATGTAGGCTGTCTATTCACTCTAATGATAGTTTCGTTGGCTGTGCAGAAAGTTTTTAATTTGATCAGGTCCCATTTATTTATTTTGTTGATGCCACAATTTCTTTGGGGGTCTTCTTCATAAATTCTTTGCCTAGACTGATGTCTATAAGAGTTTTCCCACCATTTTCTTCTAGAATTTGTAAGGTTTCATGCCTTAGGTTTAAGTCCGTTATTCATCATGAGTTGATTTTTTTGAGAGGTGAGAGAGATGGTGATCCGGTTTCAATCTCCTGCATGTGGATATCCAGTTTTCCCAGCACCGCTTATTGAATAGAGATTCTTTTCCCCAATGTATACCTTGTCAGCTTTGTTGAAGATTAGATGACAGTATGAGGATTGTTTTATATCTGGGATCTCTGTTCTATTCTAAAGGTCTATATCTCTGTTCTTGTGCCAGTACCATGCTGTTTTGGTTACTATGGCCTTGTAGTAAAACTTGAAGTCTGGTAGACTGATACCTCCCAGTTTGTTCCTTTTGCTTAAGATTGCTTTGGCTATACAAGGTCTTCTCTGGTTCCAAACGAAACATAGAATTATTTTTTCCAGATCTGTAAAGAATGGTGATGGTATTTTGATTGGGATTTGCATTAATTCTGTAGATCACTTTAGACAGTATGGACGTTTTAACAATATTGACTCTGCAAATCCATGAGCATGGTAGGCTTTTCCATCTGTGTACATCTTCTACAATTTATTTTGTCAGTGTTTCATAGTTCTCCCTATATGTCTCTCACCTCCATTAGTTATATTCCTAAATATTTAAATTTCTTTGATGCTATTGTGAAAGGTGTGGTGTCTTTGATTTGATTTTTGGCTTGACTGTTATTGGTGTATATGAATGTCACTAATTTTCGTGCATTAATTTTTTATCCTGAGACTTGATTGAATTCCTTTATCAATTCCAGGAGTCTGTTGGTTGAATCCTCGGGATTTTCTAGATATCATATCGTCAGCAAAGAGTGAGAGTTTGAGCCTTTCTGCCGCCATTTGGACACCCTTAATTCCCCTCTCTTGTCTGATTTTTTACCCATTTTTAATTGCATTGCTTTTTTTATTTACAATTGAGTTGGCTGAATTCTTTTACATGTTGGATATTAACCCCTTGCCCAATGCATAGTTTGCAAATATTTTCTCCCATTGTGTAATCTGTCTCTTCACTCTGTTGATTGTTGCCCTTGCTATGCAGAAGCTTTTTAGTTTGATATAATCCTATTTGTTGATTTTTGCTTTTGTTACCTTAGCTTTTGAAGTCTTATCCAAAAAATTCGTGTCCAGACCAATGAGATGAAGCATTCATTCTACCATCAAAAAAACACATAAAATCCTGTCATTTGTGATAATATGGATCAACCTAGACAGAATTATGTTAAGTGAAATAAGCCAGGTAGAGAAGGACAAATATCACCTGATCTCAATCATGTGGAATCTGAAAAACTTTATCTTATAATAGAGAGTAGACCAGTGGTTACCAAAGTTTGGGGAGAGGAGGAAGGAGGGAGGACAGGGAAAAGTTGGTCAATGTCTATAAAATTACAGTTGTTAGATAGGAGGAAGACATTCCGGTGTTCTATTGCATAGAACAGTGACTGAGTTAACAATAATATATCATATATTTCAAAATAGCTAGAATAGTAGATTTTGAATGTTCTCACTACAGAGAAATGACAAGTGTTTGAAGTGATGGATATATTAATTACTGTGGCCTGACCATTACACAATAAATAATAATATATGCATCAAAACAGCATACTGCACACATAATTGTTTATAATTATTATGTGTGGATTGAAAATACAATTTAAAAGTTAATAAAATATAAATGATTAATTACACTTTTAACTTAAAAATAATATTTAAATAAACAGAATATTTAAAGGAACCATTTAACACTTAAAGAAAAATCATATTTAAAGAATATTTTTTTCAAAAATAAATAGTTTTAAGGTGATTTTCTGATGCAAAATTTGTCAAAATTTTAATGGTGCTAAAAGGGATAACTGGCTCTCTGAAATTATTCATTTGTGGACAAATTGGAAAGAGTTTTGAGCATCAATTACACACCTTTCTTAGCCCTTAAAGATCTTCAATATTCCACAGATTGAGATCACCTTGACCTCATGTATTACATAAAACAAAATATAAAGTATTATAAGAAATAGAATAATCTTCAATAAAATTAGGAATTTTAATATTAATTCTTAATTTATAGGGAAATCACAATTAAAGAATAAAATGACAAAAACCATAGAAGATGTCAACAGCATGACTAACACAAATAAAACTCAATCTCAGTATAACATCTTTATTATACATATCTTTTAAAGTGCACATTGAATATTTACCAAAAAAATTTGCCTACAGCAAGTGCCTAGAACAAATTTCTAAAGATTGGAATCATCCAGAGTGTGATCTCTGTCTGCAGTGGAACTAAACTGCAAACTATTAATAAACTAGAGAACATTAATATATTTAAAAATTTCTAAATAACTAATGGATCAAAGAAATCACTATGGAAATTACAAAATATTTAGAATTAAATAAATGTTAAAATATGACATATAAACCTTATAGAATGCAGATAATATCATACTTGGTGAGAAATCTGTCATTTTTAAAGCTTTTATTTTACTGTAAAGATGAAAATGTGAAAATCGATGACTTAAGCATTATGTCAATATATTAAAAATATAAATATAAATTAAAACATAAATATATATTTTATATATTATACATTTAAAATATAACACGTCATATATACTATATAATATAGTATATTACACATATAATACACAATATACATTTCATATATTTAATATATAATACATATTTATATAATATATATTTGTATATGAATATATAATATGTATTATATAAATATATTTGATATATTTATACATTGCATATATGTCATGTATGGCTTTTATTATTTTGAGGAATGTTCCTTTTATATTGTTTGCTGAGGTATATTGAATTTTGTTGAAAGCTTTTTAAGCATCTATTAAAATGGTCATATGTTTTTTATTCTATTAATGTGATGAATAATGTTGGTTTGCATATGTTGACTTGTGTTTGCATCTCTGAAATGAATCCCCACTTGATCACGATGAATGATGTTTTTAATGTGCTGCTTAATGTGGTTTGCAATTATTTTATTGAGGATTTTTTCATCTGTGTTCATCAGTGATATTGTCCAATACTTTTCTCTTTTTGTTATGTCCTTGTCTGATTTTTGGTGTCAGGGTAATTCTGGCCTAATAGAATGAGTTTTGAAGTATTCCTTCCTTTTCACTTTTTTTGAAGAGTTTGAGTAGAATTGGTATTAGATTCTTAAATGTTTGGTAAAATTCGGGAGTGAATTCATCAGGTCTTGGACTTTTCTTTGATCGGAGAATTTTTATGATGGCTTCTGTTTCATTATTCATTATTAGTTTGTTGAGGTTTTCTATTTCTTCATGACACAATCTTAGTAGGTTTTATGTGTCCAGGAATTTATTTCTTCAAAGTTTTTCAATTTGTTGGTGTAGAGTAATTCATAATATTATCTAACAAACCTTTTTATAATTTTGTTTTCTCAGTTGTTAAGTCTTATTTTTCATTTCTGATTTAGTTATTTGTGTCTTCTCTCCTTTTTCCTTAGCCCAGTGAAAATTTTGTTGATATTATATTTCTGAATACAACCTTTTTGTTTTGTGGATCTTGTGTTTTATTTTTTAAATTTAAATATTATTTATTTCTGCTGTAATCATTATTATCATTTATTTCTACTAATTTTGTGTTTGGTTTTTTCCTTGCTTTTCTGTTTTCTTGAGGTGCTTTTTAAGTTGTTTATTTGAAGTCTTTCTACCTTTGATACATGCCCTTTAGCTATAAACTCCCCTCTTAGTATAGTTTTTGTTGTATCCTATAAATTTTGATATATTGCATTTCCAACTTCTTCGCTTCAAAAATGTTTTGAATTCCCTTCTTTTTCATTGACACATTTATTGTTCAAGACTATATTGTTTAATTTCCACATTTGTGTGGACTTTTCAAGGTTCTCCTTGTTATTTATTTCTGGTTTGACTCTATTGTGATTAAAAAAGACACTTGACATAATTTCTACTTTTTTTTTTTTTTTAATTCATCATCACCCCCTTTCCCTCCTATCTTTCTTAAGCCTAGCTCACAGCTGTCTACTTGGGTTTATCTTATCATGAGGTGACTCTTTCTCTCCCTTGTCCACCAACATCTTCCAATCCTTGACATTCTTATGCAGTGTAATCAATTTATGTGCTCTTTGCATTAGTCAATGCCAGTGTAACTAATGCACCCTGAAATCTTTAATATAATAATCCAGAAATGATGTATTACGTTTTATTTCTTTTTCACACAAAATATGATGTTAGCTGGTTCACTCTACAAGGCAGAACTCCTCAATGCATAAATTCTAGTAAATAGGCTATTTCTATTTTTTTCTATAGTCATCTCAACACATTGCTTTCATGGTCATCATTGAATTTAGAGGAAGAGAGAAATTGAAGAGGGACAACAGCTGTTCTCTGAAGAAGTTTGTCTTCTCCAAACTTTCACATATAAAGAGCAGAAAGAAGACAGAAAATATACTACATTATTTTCTTAATAAGTATGTAATTAGACATATATCCCTGTAAATTTCTGAATGTGACTTGAATGCAGTTTATAAAGAAAGAAAAAGGGCCATCTAAAATAATCGACCTAAATATTTAGATGGGTGACTATAATATCCCTATAATCCATTTTTTTATAATAAGCCATTTAAAGTGACTAATTCTGGTTGGATGTTGTTAAGAACAAAGAAATTTGGTATATCTTCAAAGTTTCTCTAATAAAAAATGACCATTACTCAAAATATGTAAATGTTGATTAAAATACTGGTTATATTTAGTCATTTTTTTCAGAATACTAATATGGTAATATTCCAATGTATACTTACCTTTGCATATCAATGGGCATGCTTAATTTTTAATTGCTATGATGATGAGTGGGAAAATAAATAAAAGCAGATTAACAAATCAGAAAAATAAAACAAATAAACAAACTAAAACTTGGTAATATTTCCAAATCCAGTAGCCCATCTTGTTATCTAAATCAAGAATTGTGACTGTAGTATACTGATATTTCAGGGCTTTGTTGGATTATTCCATTCAGTTTTTTGAACTATTTCAATCTATAAGACTTGTCTTTTCTCTAAACTGCATTGGCTGAACTCTGCCTTCACCATTTCTATAAGATTATGCTAATAAAACCCAGCAGCAAGGTATCAGGATCTTTCAATTTAAACCTTTTATCTATTTAATTCTCTTTCCTAAATCAGACAGTAGCATGATCCAGATGACCGTTATAGAATACCAATCTCCTTAGTCAGACTTCCACTGGCATGGCTATAAAAATCATATGACTTTTCTATATTTCCTTAATTCCTCCACAATCTAAATCCTGAAGTTTTTCAGAAAAAATAAAAGGAAAAAAGCATAACTTCTGTAAATTCAAGTGGTTTTATTAGATGAGGCAAGACAGATATCCTAAATATTGAATAATTAGCACTTTCACAGTACTAATATTACAACATTTTGTACTTTTCAAACCTATGTTATGACTTTATAGCACTACCTTATGGGATAAACTTTTTAAAAAATCCCACATTGGAACTAATTTTAAGCACAGTTACTATTCAATAATGTTACATATAGACATTACATAAAACTGAACAGATAATAATGATTTTGACATAAAAGTAAACAGGTTTTAAATACATTGATTGTACTTGCTTGGTATACTAGTAATTTCTAAAGTATTTCTGGATGTCATAAGTGGTAAATTGAAAGTGTTTTGTGTACTTCTATATACATTTAAGAAAAAATAGAAAAGATCAATTTTATTTTTGACTAATAGCTAGGTATCCTTCTAATATTTTCTAAATTATATTTTTAGGAAATATTATCACAAGCTAAATTGCATGAGGGCAATATTTACTTAGAGAAGCATGAAAAGATTTTTTTATTTCAATCAGAGAACACTCATATATGAAAAAATTAGAGATTGCAAATTATAGTGAATAGTCCCTATTAGTATGACAGCGTTGAATTTCAAAACTAGAGCATCTTTTCAAAATCATAATGTTCATAATATTCTATGGTAGGTAAGGATGACCTTTTTACTGCTACACACCTTTGTGTATCAAAAATTTATAAAATAAATAGTCTAGCCCTTTTGATCTTCCAAGACCTGTAAAGAGCCTGGAAATTTACTAAAATTCTATTTATTGTGAAACTTGTCTATTTGTGTCAGTTACCATGATGGTTTCCATTTATCAGAAAAAGGTTAAATTTAATGGTTTTTTTATGAATCTCTTGGATATAAATAAGATGTTATGAAAATAAATGGCATTATTCTTAATTTTAGGAAATGGAAAATAATGACAGTAAGTTAATTTATGCCATAATGTTCCTATACATTTCTCCTTGAACTCAGGTAGCCTTCTATATTATTTAAGGTATATTGACTTGTAAAACCTAATGTGATGTGTAGTGTGAGTTTACTTCTTTAATGTGAATGATTTCTCTAAAGATAATATCAAGCCGTTGAATGAATGAAGGAAAAGGGACTATCTTCCTTTTATATGCTCACTCTCTCTGATTAATGCACAACTGTTACAGCACTATTAATATAGTGGTAGACTTTAGGTTTGGGTAATTTCATTGATTGCTTATTCTAAAACGCCTTTAGTTTGTGAAAAAAAGTAAACTTATTTTTATAATATTAGTCATGACTCACTACTGCTATTAACTATCACAAAGTGTTTTCTTTTATATATGTATATATATTCCATATTTTATAAGCAAAAACAGAAACAATTTCTCTTGAACATCTTTCCTTTTAACATATTTAAATCACAATCGATTTTGGCACCCTTTAATTCTATTGTTTGAAAGAACAATAACATAGTTTAGTAGTTTTCTGCTATAGTACATCTAATTTTCCAGTGTTACTTAAAGATAAAAAATGCTACAATGAAACTTAGGTACATATATCCATGACACTTCTTTGAATATTTTCATGGTAAAATCACGGACATTTACTTTTGTTTTTAAAGAATATATTCATTTTTATGATTTAGGATGTACACTTTGATAAAATTCCTTGGGATAAAATTCAAAAGAAATATAAAAATTTATAGCCCTGCATTAGAAAAAAGTCCCTGTATAACCACAGCAGAAATACTCAAATTATTATATATTTTCATTATTTTTAATAAAATAATGGGTTTGTTAAATAATTTGTACAAAATCACATAATAGAAAAATGTATTGCAAATATCTTTTCTCATTGTATGGTTTTAATTTTCTCACCTTTAATGCTGCCTTTCTATAAACAAGCCATTCTATAAACAAGTCATTTATCAATACTTTAAGAGATTTATAAAGGTATAATTCATATGCAATAATATTAAAATATCTAAAGTGTACCATTTTATAAGTTTTGACATACACATATACTCAGTAAATCATTGCCAAAATCAAGATAATGGTTGTGTTCATTAATCCTAAAAGTTCTATCATTCCCCTTTGTAATCTCTCCTACCATTGTTCCCAAATCCCCAACCCCAGAGCATTCACAGGCAGACACTGATCTCCTTTCTGCCACTATAGATTAGTTTGTATTTTGTAGAATTTTACATAAATGACATTATACAATAGGCTTTTGTTTTTAGTCACCATTTGCTGTATCATAAGCAGTGAAGGAGAGTTCCAAATCCTTGGCAACTCCTTATGGCCGCTTGTTTTACCACTGAGTACTCCAAAAGGTATACAGCAGTACGTCATTGAGATTTTACTTTGCAGTTACCTAATGACTAACAGTTGTTGAGAATGATTTTAATGTACGCATTCACCATCATTTGAAGTGTTCAAGTATTTTGATCCCTCTTTAATTGGATTTTTTAAAATTACTTTATTAATTTTTTTATTGTTGACCATTGTTAGCATGGGGACTCATGGCATGGATTGAAAAAGAATTATCAACACAATGATTAGGACAAAAAGAAGTAAAACATTTATTTTACTTTCTCTCTGACAGAGGGGGAGAGAGAAAGAGAAAGAGAAAGGGGAAGAGAGAGAAAGAGAAAGAGGGAAAAAGAGAAAGAGAGATGGGGGGAGAGAGAGAGAGAGAGAGAGAGAGAGAGAGAGAGAGAGAGAGAGAGAGAGAGAGAGAGAGGGCACAGCACATCAAAGATAAAGGGGAAGTGCCAGCCCTGAGGCTAATGGGCTAAGTATTTTTATGGGGAACAAAGGTAAATAAACAGTTAATATTGCAAGCTGATAACAGGAAATGGCTGTGAAGTGATTGTATCTGTCCCCCTCCCCTTTTTTTTTCTCTCTTCTCTATGAGGCTGATTTATCAGAATCCTTGAAATCTAGTCTGGCAGCAACTGGAGGTGGGGAAGGCTTGCACCCCTGCTGTCTGTTCAGGGCTCTTCAAGGTTGTTAAAATGACCTCTTAGAAATAAAGCATTAATCTTAAAGACAATAAGTTGAGTCCCTGGTGGTTAATCAAACAAGGAGACAGCTGTGCTGTGATCTTTCCTTCAAAGGGGAAATTATGTGTTGTGAGTTTATTCCTCTTTCTTTTTGGTAGATAGTTTATTAGCCAGGCCGTCCCATCAACCATGATAGGCTGAATAATGGGCTCCTAAATATGCTCCCATCCTAATCTTTAGAACCTATGGATATGTTACTCATGTGGTAAAAGTAATATTTCAGAAGTTATAAAATTAAAGATCTTGAAATGGGGAGATTTTTTATTGATAATATGGGTGGCCCTAATATAATTATAGAGGTCCTTAAAAGAGAGATGCAGGAGGATCAGAACGTGAGATAGATGTAAAGACAGAATCAGAGATCAGCGAAGATTCTATATTGCTGGCTTTAAAGATGGAGAAAGATAACATGAACCAAGAAAAGTTGGTAGCTTCTAGAACTAGAAAAAGTAAAGGAATTGATACTCCTGTAGAGCCTTTAGTAGGAAGCAGCCCTGATGACATATTTTGACTTTATTCCAGTGAAACTGATTTCAAATTTCTGGTCTCCAGGATCTTAGAGAAAGAACACATTTGTTTTAAGCCATTAAATTTGTGGTAATTTGTTATAGCGGTCATAGAAAACTAATACGGATATGGCACAAGGAGTGGGGTACTGCTGTAACAAATACATAAAAACATGGAATTTGGGGGGTGGGGTTTAGACAATGGGTAGAGGCTGGAAGAACTTTTGGGAGAATGATGTTAAAAGCCTAGACTGCTTTAACTAGTCGGTGAGCAGAAATATGATGTGAATGACCTGCTAGTGAGGACTCAGAAAGAAGTATGGAATGTGATAGAGAAAAAAATATCATCTTAGATAATATTTAAATCATTAACAGATTTTAGAAATATGGACATTAAAGGTGCTTCTGGTGAGAGCTGAGAAGAAAATGAGAAACATGAAAGAGAAAACATGTATGGTATTAGAGAATACATAAATACATTTAATGTGAAATGTGAGAATTAGTTTGTTTCCATTCAAAAATATCTCTCAGCATGACTATTATAGTTCCTGCTAAATTCATTATATGCTCATTTTAATCCTAAAGATAAATTTAAAATACAATTAATGGTAATTATTGTTATTACTAACACATTATTAACACATTTCAAGTTCATTGTTTGGATTAAAAATTAACACAAAGAAATGTTAATGAAAATGATGGCTGCCTCATTAACAATTTATACATTTTACCAAAAAAAGCCAAGACAAAATATTCTTTATAGGAAACTAAATATTTTATTTTTCTGAGGACTTTCATTACATAATTCTGTGTTTAGAGTATTCTGCTTACAAAATACTAATGATTTATTTCTCTCTAGTTCAGATTTGAAAGTATATTTAGTCTCTTTCATGTGATTTATTCATAGCTTTTATTCAATTTTCTTCC
>RJWJ010005235.1:10000-69777 GCA_004363605.1 Indri indri | reverse complement strand
ATAGCACTTTCTTGAGTTCTGTGAATTGTCCCAGTGAATTTTCATATCAACCTGAAGGGTGTCATAGGAACCCCCACATTTGTACCCAGTTGGTCAGAAGTATGAGTGGCTTGGGGAATCCTGAACTTAAAATTGGCATCTGATGAGAGCAAACTTTTTTTAATAGACAGGATCTTGCTCTGTCACCCAGGCTGAAGTGCACTGGCATGATCACAGCTCACTGCAGCATCAAACTCCTGGGCTCAGGGGATCCTTCTGCCTCAGCCTCCCAAACAGATGGGACTACAGGCATACACCACCATGTCTGGCTGATTTTTATTTGCATTTTTTTTAGAGACAGGGTCTCGTTATGTTGCCCAGGCTGGTCTCAAACTCCTGGCCTCAAGCAATTTTCTCACCTTGCCCTCCCAAAGTGCTGGGATTACAGGTGTGAGCCACTGATGACAGCGATCTTGTTGAGGACTCTGCCTTCAACCTATGGAGTCTACACAAACTCCAAGAAGTTAGCAAAAGAATTGCACTACAGTATTGTAGATCACCAGATAAAATACAGAATACCTGTTAAACATGAATTTCAGATAAATAAGACATTTTTAATAAAAACATGCCCTAAATATTGCATCATACCTACTTATACAAAAAGTCAGAAATTCATATTTAACTGGGAACCATGGATCTTGTTGTTGTTGCTTTTCCCCAGTCTGGCAAATCTATATCCTGAGACAGGCTCTCATTACTCCTTATCTATACGTCTAATAACTGCCCTTGCTTTTTCCAGGATCTATGTTTTTGGAATCCTCACTACATAGTGCTCTTAGATTGTTCTTCTTAATCATAGTTTTGATGAGGTCTTACTCTGTCCTGAGTGATCTCGTTACAGATTTGTTAGCCTGGCATTTATAACCATTGACAAAGTATCATAGACTTTGGAAATTAATGAGAACTTATTTAAATCCTATGTTCTCCACATACCAGCTGGGTAAAATTAGAAAACTGATCCTATCTCCCCAGTCCCTAATCTCTTCACTGTAATATGAAAATGACAACATATCAGAATGCTATTTTGAAGAGAAAAACAAAGCAACTTTGAATGTACCCTTATTGGTCAATGACCAATGACATTTTAGTAGTCATAGACAATGAACTGATCCTAGCATTTTTTGACTATTAGTCTTTATTAGAAAGTCTTGGCTTTTCTGACACCATTTCTCCTTCTGGTTTTCCTCTTTGTCCACTTAACCCTTTATATTAGTGCTTCCAAGAAGTTCTGTCCTGGCCTCTATTCATTCTGTATCCTTTCCCTACTAATCTTCCAAGATTTTAAAAACTGTTCAACTCCTGCTATATGCTGATAGATTTCAAAGATGAAACTCAAGCTCCAGATTCCAATGTCTCTCTGCTTACTAGACATGTCTCAGTGTCCCGTGGTCACCTTGGGCCTACACCTCCAATCCTTTGCTCTTCCCTCATTGCCTGTTTCTTTAAATCGCATCTCTTTGTTAAGCAGGCCAGCCAGAAGGGTCAGAATATCCACGCTTCTTCCCTCCTGTCATGCCCCCGACACACACACCTGTCACCAAATTCTGTAATTCTGTTTTCTAAATTAGCTCTCTCCTCTGCATGTGTACTCTCTCTTCTTTTATTAGGGCCTTCAACATCTCTTGTCTAGATTATTGCTACAATGTATCAGTTAGGATCTAGCCAAGAAACAGAAACTCTTGAGTACTTAATGTACAGGGAATTTATTCCAGGGAACTGGACCCACAGGTGATGGAACAGAGAACTCAATCCAGATATTAGCAAAAGCAGGAAGCCATGATTTTCCCTGAGCTAGAGAAATAAAAAAAACAGGAGAATCACCTGGAAGAAGCTTGTCAGGTTGAAGCCAGAGGTGAGAAACAGTCCTCGATGGAGATGCTTTCTTTCTAACAACTGTTCTCATTGCTCCATCCTCCCTTCCTTTCAAGACATATGCTCCAATGCTACCTTTCTAAAAGGCAAATCTCATTGTCTTTATCCCAATGCAGAGAACTCTTCAATGGTGTTCTGCTGCCCACATGTAGTCAGAACTCACCGCCTTTTCCGCTGCCATGCTGTGCCATGCCCATTGCTCCCCAGAAGGCATTGGTTCCCTTACATATTCTATCCCCAGCTGGGAATCCCTCCCACCCCCACACGCTGACAACTGCATATGTCTTCTCATCTTTCAAGACTTACATTACAAATCATCTCTGTGATGACACCTTCCATGTTATGTTTTCCCTCTTCCTCTCTCTCTCTCTCTTTCTCTCCCCTCCCCGACCCTCATCCCTCTCCTTTTCTCTCTTCCTTTCCATTCCTTCCTCTCCTTCCTCTTTTATTTTCACTGTTTTTGCTCACCCCCCCCAAAACCTCTTTGTTGACGCTTATTTCACAGTACTGCAATTGTGCGTGTGTGTTTGCATGGTTGGCATGCAACATTCAGTTACATCTGAATCTTTACCATGTTATTATAACCTTGCTGAGGGAAGGAGTATTCATCAAATATCATCTTGTATCAGATCAATATAGTTTCTCAAAAGATGTCTTAAACTAATTTGGTGCTCTCAAATATATTTATATATTCATATTTTTCTAAGACTAGAAGTAAAAGCTGAACAAATATTCTATAAGAATTTCTTATTGCATGGGAAAAAAAAATTCTCGAAAGAGAAAATATTTCTTACATTCATTTTCCCAGGGAGAATACAAGTTTTCTTCCTTCTCCAGTAGTCCTTAATCATATAAAGTTACTAATGTGGCCAGTGATCATGAATTTAAGATTCCTTCTCAACTTATAATTCTCATGCTGAAAAGAATATATAAAAATTGAAATAAAAATGTATGCTTCAGCCTTGGGAAGATTAAAAGATTATAACACATATGAATTACGACAAACACAATCTTTATCTTAAAAAAAAAAAAAACTACTTTTGTTCGGGCCCTTCATGAGCTATACTTGAGAATATTCTAGCAGGTTTACAAAGGTTTAAAAGACTCTTTCTAGTTCAATAACCCTCCTGCCTCACTTATGGCCATTTTTCTGAGCACCTATTGAAGGCAATTAATATTTACCTACATTAAGTTATTTAATATTTACAATAACTACATGAATGTAGGTTACAATTTTAGATCTATTTTACAGATGAGGAAACCAAGGCACAGAGAAGTTACATAACTTGCCCAAGGTCACCGGGAAGTAGGTAGCAGAACTGAGATATGAGCCAGTTCTGGCTTCAGAACCCGTATGCTTGTATAAACCACCACACCACTCTTCCCCCACGTGTCAACATTTCTTTTCACCACAGCACCTTCGGTTCAAGAATAGAGAGGAAGGAACAGGAAGCACATTGTGTCCTTCACGGCTTATCCTTTCTGTTCTCTATGGATAAAATGTACTAAGGAAGAAATGACATTACTGCTATAAAGTAATCATTGGGGTCCTTCTGCTGACCAAGGAAGATCTAAAAGTGATGTAGTTAGGAAGCAAAGAAAAATAATATTTGCATGTATTTACAACCTGCCTTTCTCAGAAAGGATTTAAGGTGTTTCTCTAAGATATGTACATTACTGACAGATAAAGTAAATTAAAATAGGCAAAAAGCAAAGCAAAGGGAAAGTTGGGATAGAACAGTACAGTGAGTGCACACAACACAGGTCATGAATTTATAGAGACCTGCCAATAGCAAACTTGACGGTGGGCTCTAAGCTAGGTGGCAGCCAATGAAAATGGAGAAATGAGATTAAATAATTGATTTTTCTAAAAAATACAAATAAAATGGTTGCTTAGGAGAAGCCTAAATATTTCTGGTACTAAGAATAGAGAGAAATTACTTCCATGGTCTTCCAGAAAGCACATTGTGTTATATAATCAGCAGCATCCTCAATAACCAGCCCAGTGTACGTACAGAAACGAATGTCAAAGACTGCTTTTCACAAGATCCCTCCAAAATAAGCACAACACTTACAAAATACAGGTCAGACTCAGTTGTGCCAGAAATATAACTTTATTCTTTTACACCTCTTTGAGAACTAGTTTAGTACAGCCTGAAATGGACTGCTTGGATTTGAATCCTAGCTTTGTAACTTACTAGCTGTACAACATTGGGCAAGATCTCGCTGGGCCTCAGTTTAATCATCAATAAAATGGAGATAATAATAACTACCTCATATGGTTAGGTGAGACTTTCATTAGTCGCTATACATAAAGTGCTTGGAATAGTGTTTGGGACACAATAGTAGGCACTGTATCAGATTTTGCTGTTGTATTTATTATTGAATAACTAAATTTATTTTTCAAGACCCAACTTCCCAGGTGACAGAAACTTAAAGATAATCAATTCAGGGTTTTATCTAAGTTTCAAGGAGTAACTTGAATTGCATATTTAGTGACTTGACAATGGCAGAGGGAGCTGAGGGAGAAGGCATTTGGTCCTTGGTGTCATCTATGCGCCTTCACACACCTTTGGATTTCCTCTTTCTTCTTGACAAAGCTCTTGTTCCAAGCAGGTGAATGTTTGTTCCCAACTATTGCATCCCATCAGGTGTGTGGAGATCAGTTTCCTTCTCTTGTAATGTGATGGGTTCAGGAAAGGCAGTGAGGCTGCCTTGGGACCATCTGTCTCTGAGGTCTTGCTGACTCCCCAGGCCCTACCTAGGAAATCAAACACAGTGCCCATCTGGTATCCTGTTAATGAACCTACTGGGGATCTCCATTGATAACCTGCCTCCTGGGATTGACTAGGAGGTGAGGGGAAGGAGTGATTCACTGTCTTCTTAGAGACTGTCATTTAGTCACTTATCATTTCTCTTCCATCAGGGAAATTCTTGTTTTATCTTGGGGGATAAGTTGAGGGAAGCTTTGTATGGGTCCATCATACCTTCACAAACTCATCTATGCTGTGTTCTTGGCTTTTGCAACTCAAATGACAGGAATTGGCATCTTTATTCTCTCTCTGTTTCTGATGTGTGATTCCAACCCCTAAGACAATGAATGTGGAGGGCTGACAGAATGGAGGATGGGAAGAGTCAAGCCATCCATAGGATTAAGACAAGAGGGAGTAAGGTAAAGTTGGTTAACATTGCCTAGTATACCCTACCACATAAAGTTCTAGCACCTTTCCTAAGCATACTTCAGTTAATGCAATTCTATAGTTGTCCAGTGTGATGAGGTCCATCTTTGAAGCTTTCTCCTCTTCACTTTAACCCCTAGGCAGATTTTAAAGCTGATGGAAACATAGGTAAATTAAAGAAAAGAGCAATATAATAATTACACAGGTTTTTCAAAAATTAGATAATACATTGGTCTTTAGCTTTTCCAAAAGTCTGCATAGTAGGTAGAACTCCCAGTACTTGCCGATCCAGCAGGAGCTCCAAATGGTCTATTCCAATTTTCAATTCAAGCCATTCTTGAACTGTAAACAAGGCTAAAATGCAGGCAACAATTGATATCAGCCACATTCCATTTTAATATACTCAACACCACTAAGACTACAACCTAACAGGTAACTCTTTCATGTTATATTTTGTATTCTAATAAATTTAGAACAAGGAACTATGCAATTACAAATCTGCGAGGGTCCTCAAAGAGCCAGTTCTTAAACACCTTTATTTATTTTAAACACTTTTATTTAGATAGGAGAAAACCAGAACTGAGAGAATTATCTTAGATCACATTTCTTCCCTTTTCTATAAATACATTAAAAAATAAGAACAAAAAATACATCAGGTCAGATATATTTTCAAAAGGTTTTCTAGATAAAGTCAACAAGCATCCAATGAATTTGTAAATTTCTCATGGATAGATGCCTATGTCTGTTTCTATCTCCCACAGTGCTTAATAAAATACCTTGGAGAAAGCATATATTAAGATGATTGCTAATGGGGATGATGAGGAGTGTCACATATTGATGATCAGATGACCTGAATGCCCTTCCCATTCTCTCCATCTCTTAACAATCCCGTCTGTTCTTTAAGGCTTAACCAAGCCCAACCTCGGTCATGATCTCTTTCATACTACTCCACCCTACTGTCATTTCTCTCTTTCCTAACCAACTATTCTCCTTTTCATAAAATACCTATCATTTAAATATCTATTCCTTTCTAATTATTTAATGTGTTTTAGCATTATCTCCATAACTAGGTATTAGATTTCCAAAGGTCATTTACTGTACCCTACATATTTTTCCGCACTCATCATCATCGTCATCACCAAAGCTCTTCAAAGATGAGGCATAAATATTACCCATCAATACTTTCTTTTTATACTCCTTTGAATTACTTTTATTATTACTAGATTTAAATATTCCTTTTTCAGATTTTAGAGGAACTACCCATTTCCAGAGTCCTAAGGTTTGCCAAATAACTTATGTCCAACCTTCCTCTATGCTTCATGGGCAAAACCATATGTTTTCAGATATCATCTTTCCATGGTAAAATCACAAACTTTTCAAGCCATTCCCCAAATGTAGAGGCTATCCTTTCCTCCTGTATTCTAAAAAATTTCTCTAGAATATCTTCATTTCCATTTTGCATTTTGAAAAATACTAGACATTTATGCAAACAGTATATCCCACTGTGTTTTAAAGGTAAAATAACATTTTCTATTTTGCTTTTAAATACTCTTCCTGATGAAGGTAAATTTTATAACATGAGAATTAGAAAATAATATTGGCAAAAGTGTTTACTAAAAAATTGTTCTACAGTTTAATATTTTCTAATGGCCTATCTATAAAACACAATAAAACATTGTATTAGACATACAGGATCAACCATGTTTTACAATCTTAACCCAAACATCTTTTACCCCCTGTAAAATTATCTAATGAATACGTAATGATTAAAAAAAGTTTAAGTACTCTCTAGAGTGCACAACACACATAGAGAGATGGTGTAGGGAGATTATTCTACTGACCAGACAAAAATAAAAGGATAAGGTTGTGAACTATTTAAAATAGTAGGACTAACGGATGAATCATTAAGCCTATACTCCAAATATAATATTATAAAAATTACAAGAGTCTCTAAATACCTTACCTTGTGGAAGGTCAGGAGCAGTTGTTTCAGAAAAATACATTTTGAACTTGGATATATTCTTTCCAGCAAGTCTTTCCTGGGTGGCTCGTTAGTTCTTTAGGTGGATATGTTTGAATTTAGGGCAAACCACTTAACAAGAAGGCTACTAATCCACAGAAAGAATGTTCGGGACTTCAACTTACAGGGTTTTTTCTTGTTGTTATTCCTTTTTTTTATCATTTGAAAATATTAAAGGGATACAAATGGTTTAGGTTGCATGGATAGCTTTTGTGATGCTTGAGTCTAGGCTGTAAGTGTGCCCATCACTCAAATAGCGTTCACTGTACCCGTTAGGTAGGTTTTTGTGCCTCTTCTCCTCCCGCTCCCCTCTGGTTGATTTCCACTGCATTTTACTTCCCAGTGCACATGTGTGTTTATTGGTTAGTTCCAATTTAATAGTGGTTGTTTTTTGGGGGTTTTGTTTTGTTTTGCTTTGTTTTGTTTAAATTTAGAGACAGTCTCGCTATATGTTGCCCACCCTGGTCTCAAACTCCTGGCCTCAAGTGTTCCTCCCACCTCAGCCTCTGGAGTAGCCAGGATTACAGGCATGAGCCCTCAGGCCCACCGAATTTATAGGTCATATCACATTAATAGTTTAGTCTTTCAAATATGGTCTATAGAAATATACCCTATAATAGTAATATTGGCTGATCAAATATCACAATTATGCATACATTTGAAGCTTTAGTTTTCCTCTAGCTCAAATTTTCACTGCCTTCCAGAGTCTTTCTTTGGAGAAAATAGTCATAGAAATATAAAAAGCGAAAACAACATTTAAATTTTAACACACTCCATAGTCTTTAAGCTGTGAAACTGTCAAATGACCTTCAGTCAAAGAACACCTGAAACACACCTGTTGAGCAAATTGAGTTTATTGATTCCCTGCAATGAGGGAAGTGGGGGGTATCTCAGTAAGAGTGTGTCAGACCTAACTTACAGGATTTGGACTTGTGTTAGGTGATTTGGGAGACAGCTCAAAAAAGCAGGACTTTGCTCTGGATTGCATGCTGTCAGAAAGCAGGAGTAATTCTGTGATTGGGTAGCTTAAAAATTGTTATCTAGAAGGCAAGAAGAATGAAGTAAGGTTAAAGCTATGATTGGTTAGCAAAAAGAAAAATACAGATGGGGAATATTTGATCATTTCCTGGTCTGCAAAATGTTCATGTGTTTGCCTGAGTTCAGATGTCAGTATGGAAATGTCTCATTTTTGTCTAGTCCATCACAATCACAGAAGGTCCTTGTCTAATGTTGATGGTGGGTGAAATTCTATGTTCAATAGGAGAACATCACAGTATAGCTGTGCACACCAGGCCAGCTCCTAGCTATCAGCATCTGCCTTTCTCTTTCTTTCTCAATATATAAAGAATGAGCATAAATTGGCTGGGGTTATTCCTCATAGACTAAAATATAGTCATAAATAGGAACTCAATTCCACTTTAATTATGTAAATGGGTAAATCTGCATCTTGCATATTTTGGAATCACTCTATGTGTTAGAAACATAACAAATATTCAAAAATTACTTCGACAAGTAATTACCAGCTTTCAACTGCACAAAATTGCTGTAAAAATCTATAAGTAGTGTACCAAAATTCAACGTCATGATTACAAAGCTAATGAAATAATAGGGACTAGGTGAAGGATAAGAATGATTCTACATTCACATTATATCTGAATTTCTATATAACAGAGCACTTTGTAACAAGTGTTTGCTGTATTTGCAGGCACTCCTAGGCCTTAGGAATACAATAATGAATAAGGTCAAGTCCCCATACTCAAGGCATTTGCTGCCCTATTACAGAGTTATAGTTTGATTTTCTTATTCCTCATCTTATAATCTTACACAGTGAAATAAAATTATATCGTTGTATTGAGTAGTCAAAAAAGAAAATTAACATCAGTCTACTCTATACCATGTGTTTATGGCCAGTTTTGCTCTTTATTACAGTCAATGTAAATTTTTAATTAAATTTTGGCCACTGGTTTGCTGGTTCACTAGAAAGTTGTAAATATCTCCTCTCGAGTCCACAAGTATCTCACATAAACTCCAGAGGGTAGGGACTCTAATTGCATTCCCATTAATGAAGTTTTTTTCTTTTTATACTGTCAGTGGCAGTTTGATTTGTTTCATAATTTGATGTTCATATGCTGATATAAAGTTATAAAATAAAGTTTTATAAATCATACTGTAATAATAAACAGTGATTAAAGTGCACCACTAAATAAAAACGGCCAAATCTGGAAATTAGCAAGTTATAAAAAATCAGTAGGAATAAAATGTTTTTTAAAAAATTTTAACTATTTACATTCAATTTAAAAGCCATAAACATAAAGTATCCTCATATTGTTATTTTCACAGAGAAATAACATACTTATTGGCCAAATAAATGCTAGACGTTAATTCTCTATGTATCTATATATGTATTTATCTTTCTACATATCTATCTATCCTTGGTAAAATTAAGCCTCTTAAATAAAATTTCTTAAAGTTATCTTAATTCTAAACCAACTAGAGTGGTAGCATATTTCAGAAACATTTTATTTCCTTCTTATTTCATTTATTCATATTTATAGAGATTACCATTCTCCCCAAACCTATATTAAATAAAACTTCCCTAATAGTTTTTGTATCTATAATGATGATGCTTTTGTACTTCCATCATTAAAAGAAATATGCATATACTCACATAATCTAACCTTGTCTGCTACTTATTTATTCACTCACAAAATAAATATTTACTGAGCGTCTTCCAACTATTTTCAGGAAATTATATAGAACAGAGTAATTAAAGCAAAACAAAACACAGTGCCTCATCCTAAGGAGTTTGAAGCCTAGGAGGAGAGATTAAAGCATGTACACAAATATTAAAAGAAAGCAGTAAATAGTCCTTATCACTAGAGATAGGGACAAAACCTTCTGAGAGTTCAGACTAGGGGGAGATGGCTCCAGGCTAGAAGTATCTTGAGTTCTCACAAAAAAAAAGGGAGATAACTATGCATTGTAGTATTGCAGATAGAGACTGGAGACATCTGTGTTCCCTGGGGACCAATGCCTCCCTAATTCTCAGTGCACCCCCAGTTCTTCATCACGTTCATTACTATAAAGTTTTTGTTGACTTAGGCTTGTGCAGTTTACCTTTCAACTCTAAATGGGTTCTTTCCGTTTAATTGTCTTAATTTCATCTGGTCATCACATCCAATATTCCAGCCTATAGTACTACTTTTTTAGCAAAATACTTTTGTTAATACTTTAACAAAAAAGTATTATATTGACATATAATATGCATTGTGGCAATAGTTTGGATCTGAATTTTTTACATCCATCATAGTAGTTATCCGTCTCTGGTTTCACACAATTGCAAATCTGGTAAGCAAACCTTTTATGCACTCATACAAGAAAAAGGACATCTAATACTCTTCAAGGTGTTCAAACTTCAAGGAAATCAAACTGTGATTAAGAGGGTGGCATTCATAGTCTAAAGTGCACCTAACTATTTATGCATAAGATATCCACATACCTATTCATCCATTCGTTCCTTTTTCTATTCAATGAATATCTCCAGATGACATATTATAAACCAGGTTCTCTTTTAGGACACTTTTAAGACGAACAAAGTCTCTGATATCCTTGGGTTTATACTCTCGTGGGGGGGTAAAAATGAGCAGAAAAAATAAACCAACCAACAAATGAATGAATAAATAAACAAACTACATATATAAACAAATGAAAATGTAGTTACAAACTATAATGATGTGCTATGGAGATAACCAAAATAGGGAAACGGGCTAATGTGAGAGTTGTGTTTAGTTTATTTGGGAAGTTATGGTGAAGCCTCTCTGAAGGGATGACATGTCAGATGGGACCTAATTGACAAGAATGAATAACCGTCCGAGGGAAAGACCATTCAAGGCAGAGAGAATAGCTCTACAATGGGAATGAATGTGGCTTGTTTGAGAAACAGCTACATCACCGGAGGGCAGAGATGAGGGGACCATGGTACAAGCTGAAGGCAGAGAGGTAAGTGGGAGATTCTGAAGTCAGGTAAAGGAATGTGGGTTTTATTCTAATTGCAATGGAAATAATTGACAAGTTTCAAGCTGGTAGGTGACATGATATTATTGTTTTAAAAGATTAATTTAGCTGCTGTACACAGAATGGATTCTAAGGGAGTAAGAGTGAAATTCAAAGAGACCACATGGGCAGGAATAATTTGAGCCAGGGAGGATGATGATCTGCAGTAAACTGGACAGAAATGGATAGATTCAGAAGATATTTTAGAGGTAACACTTATAACAGATTGCATATGAGAAGATGCCAAGATAGAGAATAAATGCTAACTCCCAGCTTTCTTACTTAGACCAATTAGGTGTGTGTTGACTAAATTGACTGAGATGACACAATTGAAGAGGAACAGACCTGGGTGATAAATAAGCAAGAGTTGATCTTGGGACACACTGAATTTGTTATGCTTGTTAGAGATCCATGAGCAGCTTTTACATAGGCATTTGGAAATATGAGTTTGAAATTCCAGGGAGAAGTCAGGTATAGAAATAAAAATGTGAAAGCCTTTCATATACAGATAGTATTTAAACCTCTAGTATCAAAATTCATCACCTGGACAGAGAACATAGCCTGATAAGAGAAGAAGGTCCAGGAGAGTTTTTGGAGAACTCCAGTGTTTAAGTATTGAGCAGAGGAGAAGTTAGTCAAGGAAACTGAGGAGAAGCGTCTAGTCAAATAGGAAGAAAACTACTGCAAGACTGTGATGTTATTAAAATCAAGAGTAGAAAGTTCTTCAAGAAGGAGGGAGCAGTCAACCGTGCTGAATGATGCTAAGAGTTAAGAGAGGTGAAGATTGCACTCGTCCACGTGGAAATCAGTGGTAACCTTAACAGCGGTATGAATGGAGCGCTGAGGAAAAGCATCTTGAATGGGATACAGCAGAGGAAAGAACAGGAAATGAAATAATAGAAACAAAACTAGAGGCAACAATTTCAAGACATTTTGCTGTGAATAGGGCACAGAGAAGTGGGGTGGTATATACAGTCAGGGGAGGATTTTGTGACAGATGATGATAAAGCTTTTAGGAATGATCTTTTATTTACAGAGAAATGTTGCAGAAGAAAGAACGATAAGCTACAGCAAAGTCTTGGACAAGATGGAGTAGACTCTACAGAGGAATAGAATGGTTGACCTTAAAAGTTCTCTGGGGCTACGATTAATGGGCCAATTTTCTTCAGGTTTGCACTTTTGTGCACATTAAAGGGACTGACAAATGATATAATAAAAAAAGACATATGCCCATAATACCTAATCTGCACACCGAGGTCTCATCTGCCTCTTTACAAACCCCTATCTTCACGACTAGACTGGTGGAAGGGGTGCTAATTTGCATGGTCATACTCCAGGACGTGGATTTTGCCATATTTACCAGTTGTTGGAGCACTGGGTATTCAAAGGTCATATGGAAAGGCGTGTGGTTCTCTCCTGGGCTGCTTCCTTTTTGTTACTGCACTGGAAAGAGACCACAGCCTTTACCTACTGACGTCCCACCTCCCTCTTCTTCCTTCCCTTTTCCTATCTCTTCCTGTCCTGAGGAAAATCTTTCTTGCAGGTAGGAGACTCCAGATAACCCTTTTTTTTCTCCTTGATTATCTTCCCTTTTCTCTCCTACCCTGCAGAAGTAGTCCATAACCTCAGGGGGGCCTTTTCCATCAATAGAGGGCCCTGTTAGACTTCTCTCTAGCAAGTACTGTTCCTTTCTCAAGTGTGAAAAAGTCTTAAAATTCAGATTTGGGCTTAAGAGCTAAAAAGGTCAATTTTTCCTGCCTAGGTTATTATGGATTAGGGAAAATTTAAGGATTTTTAGGTCCACTGGACAAATATCAAATAATAATGGCACAATATTATCTCCAAACTCCTTGGCCCCCAAATACAAACAGATGTCATGGGACACATCATCAGAGTACTCAATCAAAAGCAATTTAAACTGCATACACCAGGAAGAAAATCACAAAGAATGTGGTAGCTTGGGTTTGGGCGGAGAAGCCTCTGGATAGTAGTCTTAGACAGAGCCCTCATTTTCCTACAGAAGGTAGAGGTTCTGAACTCAAAAAGATGCTGTCTTTCTTTACTCCCATAGACTGGACCTATGCTGTAAAGAATAGTATTGGTAAATCCAGGATGTTCTCTTCAACTCAGTTGTTAACTAATTACCTCTCTGGGTGGTTTCCCACTTCATGCGACTGTTCCTGTCCTATTAAGCTACTGTGTTCCTGTGCTTGTCCACTTAACCAAACCTTTGTTGTAGTCTCTCCACAACCCCCTAACTTATGACAACACTATCTTACTCCTATATCAAAATCCTACTTTAAAATTTGTACTTAAGTAACTTGATAAAATTTCCCTGCAGTTGCTTAAAGCTACTGATAAGTATCTGTGGACCTATGAGGACTTTACTTAGCAAGTTGTTCACCTTTCATGAATAATTATATAACTAAATTTCATTACACCATTATCTTCATTAAAAACTATAACCCAACACTAGTTTACTGTGTGTGGATTTCTTGAGAGTCGGGGAAATGTCATGTCCATGTCTAATTTCCTCTGGCTCTGCACATACAAAACTTACATATTACTGAATTGAGAGATGGTGTATCTCATGAACTGAAAACCCCAAAAGAGAAAGAGAATTGACATCCCATACTTAAAAGATTTCAATTTATATATTAAAGTTTGCCAACCCCAGTACTTGAACAACCTTTTATATTATTTTTTTCACACAATCTCTAGTTCGTTCCTTCTTTTATCATGACTTTCTGCCCTCCCAGCCCAGGTGTTGGCTATTCCAGCGATTAGATCAAAGATGACCTTTTTCTGTGAACAGAAGTAAAGAAAATGCTTATTAAAAGTCTCTGCCTCTTGTATGTCATCAGTTAAGAGCTTTCCTTTCCTATCTGATAGAGGGACAATGTTTTCCTTTATCATTTTCTTGGGTTTAATGTATTTTTTTTAAAAAAAAACATAGTTTCCATTTTTCTTTATTGTTTCTTTATCTCATTTATTTTGTCTTCTTGTAGTTGTTACTGTAGCTTTTCTCTGACTTGAGCATGCAATTAGGCACTAACTGCTCTGCAATTTTTTTCAAATAAACTATCCTTCCTTTTTGCAGTTCTCTTTATTTGTATTTTTTAAGGCGTTGTATTTATTTACCTGAGATTTCTTTTACTCTGCCTATGTAACATGTAATGATTATGGGGCCCACAGAAGCTACTGTTCTATGAAATTCAGACTGCTCTTTATCAGATCCCTTTAAGAAATGGTTTGAGATTGAAGGAGAAAAAAATGTCTTACTACTTAACTGGAAGTTTAATAAACAGAAATAAAGGAAAATAAAATTTAAGAAAGGACTTCAATGTAAATCCTTTCTTACATTTTACGTACGGTCTGCTAAAAAGAGCTCAAAATGATTTCTAGGGGTACCAGGTGAGAAAGAATCTTGTGAAAATGACAATAAGCATTCAATAAATGGTTGGCCAAATTGAGGGAAATAAAAACTAAAATATGGGTTGTTTTGACCTTTGCAGATCCTTTGCTTTCATGTTACACAGAGGGGGAGGAGGGGACGGATATATGCATACACAAAGAGTGCAATGCGCACCATCCGAGAGATGGATACACTTGAAACTGGGACTTGGGGGGAAGGGGGGGAAAGGGCAACATATGTAACCTAAAGATCTGTACCCCTATAATAACAAACAATAAAAATTAAAAAAAAAAAACCCACAAGGAAGGTATAGTGAAAATAGGGGACCAAGGCAATTTGCCAACGAGAGGTCTTTTGGCCAACAAGAATAGTAATGGACTTCTTGTTTCCTGAAAAGCTTAAAGGTAAGAAATGCGAGATCTAAAACCATGCTGGTCAGAGCACCCTGTGGCCTTATGCATCCACACTAGGGGATGATGTATGAATTTTGGATATTATTCTTACCTAGAACATTTTTCTCCTACTTCCCTTTATATTTTCTGAAGTCCCTTCTTTATTTATTAAATTCCATTCTATTCTTATCATTATCATCAAACTTTTCCTTTCTTCCAGTTAAAATTCCTAATACGGAACACTGCTGATGGATAAAATTTAGAAAAGCTTTCTTTTCCTATTCATTTTCTCTTCTTTCTATATCACAATACCTTACGCAACTCAAGAATATGTTTGGTAATTTGAAAAATTCACTGCCCTTCACGTAAATGTTTGAGAAGAGTTTTTTGTCATTATTAGGTATACAGTAAAATGGACGTGTTTAAATTAACTTCAGGGCTCAATAGTATTTTAGTGTCTCCATCACACTCATTCTAACCTATGGATACTTTTGCATCTATCAGACTTTTATTTACCTAGAAAGCTCAGTAAATATTAATTATCATTGTTATTATTTTGTTAGGAACATCAAATTTTTTTTCTTTTTCTTCGGTATATTTTAAATATTCAAAATGTTACAATACTAACATAACAAACATTCACATATCTTTCACCTAAAAATACAAATTGCTCACATTTTGCCACATTTGTTTTACATCTCTTTCTCTGTAATAATAATAATAATATCACTGTTATCATTTTGCTGAACCATTTGAAAGTGAGTTGCAAGTATCATGGCCCTTTATCCTAAGTAGTTCAGTATGTATCATCCAAGAACAAGGATATTCTGTTATGTAGCCATAGCATATTTCACTAATTCAGTATAATTAATTTTGATAGACATGATTATGTAATATATAGTTCATATTCAAATTTTGCCAATCATTCTAAAAATGTCCTTCTTTCTCCAATTAACAGTCTAATCCAGTGTCATATTCTAGTCTTATACAAGACAGTATCATCTTTCTTTCTCTGATAGCATATGCAAATAATTTACATTTTAATTTTTAATTTCATACCTCTAGCCACGACCCAATAATTTAATAATTCCTGTTCATTATTCACAAGTTTCCTGAATTCAAGTTTGTATAACAACTCAAGAGTCTGTATCTTGATCTGTTTTCCTTCATGACCTTCTGATTGCTCTAAAGAATCTATGCTATATAGTAAATGATCTCTGTAACCAGTACTTATCCATATAAATTTTAGAAGTGGTTTCCTTCCACTAAATTTACAAACTCTTCCTAAAATCCCTTCCTGTTCTTGGATGTTGACAGTGTAATTATCTCCAGGCTCTATTGTTACTAAAAGATCACACTACAACCAAGGAAAGCCAAGTATACAGGTCTACATCATTTATCCATCTGGATGCCTGTCATCAGAATGTATCAATATTCTTGAAAAATTCAGCTCTTTGGACTAACATGACAGAAGAGAATATTACTCAATGTCCTATCTCCTTTTCCTTGCCATATAGTTTTTGCTTGACCAGCTCAGTATATGTCCTAGCAATATCATGTTGAGCGAATATGGGTTCTCTCTCTCTCTCTCTCTCTCTCTCTCTCTCTCTCTCTCTCTCTCTCTCTCACACACACACACACACACACACACACACACACACACACAATGGTATTACAACAAAAGTATTAAATATAGGCGTAACATTGCTGGGGTTTCAGGAAGTTCTGCTTAGCATCTTGAACTCAAGCTTTGTGACTTGCAAAATACATACCAAGGCATCATGCCTAAACACCATCACAGTGTCAGCAGCACCCAATATATTAAAGGTCCATCTGGTATAGAATTATGGCATCCTCAAAATCCATCACAAAGATGCATCAGGACAACTGCTGCTGCGTGTACACACATCATAACACATGTAACGAAGAGCTTCGGCTTTGGAATTAGACAACTTGTGTTCAAATCCCAGATCTGCACCTTGCCAGCTATGTGACCTTGAGCAAATTAATTCACCTTTCTCTGCCTTATTTTCCTCATCTGTAAAATAGAGCACATACTCTATAGGTTAAAATACTTCACATAAAAACTTCACAACATGCCTGACACAGAGAAAGTCCTCAGTAAGTATTATCAAAAGAGGAGATGTGGTGCACTTCCTCTTGGCCTAATTTTATTAATTCCACCAACCAGTGTTGGCCGAAGTCCCTCCTGCTGTAACAGCCCCTTTCATTCTCAGGTTTCTATAGAATTGTGTTGGACACAGTACAATGCAAACCACTAAGATGAAGCCCCTGGCCCACTGGACATAATATCTAAAAGGTCATTTATAAAAGTCAGGTGGTCCAACCTCCCATCTGTGATTTTCCCTTTAGAATATCCCTGAAAGATGATTATCTAAACACTGCTTGAAAACTTCTGCCAGGCACAGTGTTCATGTCTATAGTTCCAGCTACTCGGGAGGCTGAGGCAGGAGAATCCGTGAACCCAGGAGTTTGAGGCTGCAGTGAGCTATAATGATACCACTGCACTCTAGCCAGGGCAACAGAGAGAGACCTTGTCTCGAAAAAAAAAAAAAAAAAAAAAAAAAAGTTTATCCACTTGAAAGAACAACTAACATGTATTGAGTACTTACGTATCATGCAATTCACATGCACTATCTTTTGTTATCCTCTCCCATAACCTTATGAACAAGTTCTATTAATCCTCCCTTTATGCTATGCCAGCTTTGCATTTGATTTACTTTGCCCTACTGTTTCAAGGACTTGTTTCTCAGTGATGTACTGGTGCTTTATCTGAAAGGTAAACTGAGAACTTGGACCAGTACTTAGAGTGCCTCTCAATTATTGCCATACATTTTAACATGTGATTCTTCCAAAATTTTAAACATAATTGATAAACACTGATAAAATTCCCAAAGGAAATATGTAATACTATTACAATCATAAACACATACATGCATACTATCATAAATGCATATTTATTGTTTTAATGTAGACTCATGCTTTTCGGTGAAATGTTCTAACATCATAATCCCATTATATCACTCTCACTCTCCCCATAACCACCCATTGAGGTAGTTTAGACAAGCTATGCAGTACGGGTCTTTTCCAGAAGGAAAAAACTCTTGGCTTATTGGATAGAAATGTTACAAATTATCCACCCAAAGCACAGATCATAAACCTGACCCCCTTTTTAGATTTTTATTAGGACTGAAGTAATTGATACTGACAGAACAAAGAGAAGATTCTTACAACCATAAAAATCACTTTGCTGCTACTAATATAACTGAATCCTACCTCTAATGGATTATGTGGCCAGGAAAGCCTCATAATAACATCTAGTAAGTAACTCTGTCCATATGCTGGTGTGTTCGATGGCCAAAGGCCCCATTTAATTAAGAAGATGGATTTATATGGACTAATAATTCAGGTTAAAGCATTGAGACCATAGTACTACTCAAGCTAAAAAAAATTTTTGCAGCCTCACTACTTTTTTTCTTACTGAGTACACCTCCTATTTCTGCAAGATGCCTGATCAAAAGTATACTTATAGTATCAGAAATGCCTTAAAAAATGAAAGCATAATGATGTTTAGCACAGATTTATATAATTCATGCCAGGATACTCATCTTCAATTTTAAACAGACCCTCTTAACAAAGAGGGATTATTAATCTTGTGAAAACCTGATGTTGAGATAAATCCACTTATCAGACATAGACATGGAAAAACATAGCCAGTTTAACTTAGGAGCAAAGTTATCTAGAAATAACCTAATGGGCACCATCATGTGTGGTTTTTATATACTTTATTATTTGCTCTAGTCATAAATCACAACATGTATACTCCTGGCTAAAATATCTTCTGGGAATAAAGCTCCTTCATTATGAAGTTAATGTTCAAAAGTACTTTGTAAATCAAATGAAACAAAATCACTGAGACTCATAGCCATGCACTTCAAAAAGTTCCTAGGTCAAAGTTGCACATTGCCTCAAGCTAAATAAAGATGACAGAAGTGACAAGTCCTAGACAATGCTGAGATATATTTTTGTAAAGCAGCTATTACGCGCCAGGCACTGATGGGCTGTGCCAACACAACAACCCTACTCTTCTTTGCCCCACTTTGAAATTTATGGATAGGGAAGGTAAAGTCTAAGAAAAGGGAAAGAGTACATTCCCTATTCTTTTAAATAGAACAAAATACAGTCTTTGAATAATGAAAGTCAGAAGGAAAGGATCTGAGGAGGAAGAAAGCTACCATATTCTTAATTGAGTATTCAATTTCATAATGAAATTAGTCAGGAATAAACTAAAGGAAAAAAAAACTTTATTCCTCCTGTTTGCTTAATATAAATACCAGGTACTTAAAGTGAAGCATGAATATTTTAATTTAACTTTTGGATGCCTATGACATCAATTTAGTCTGATTAGGCTCAAAGTGGTAAAAGTACATGGTCCAGCAAGTAAGAATGATAGCTTGAGATTGATTAGATAGTGTTAATGGTTAAGTACTAGTAACTACAGTCATTACATCTCACTCTTTAAAAAAATATCCTCCTTATCATATTTTTATCTAACTTTATTTAATTCAAAATTCTTATAAAAACATTCTGCTTGTCTATACAACTTATCTTCCATGTAGAGATTTAATATATCTTTGTAATATGTCTTTAATAAAGAATTAACTGCATTGTTGAAAAGAAAAACAATGTTAAAATATGTTTAAAGATGCCAGTGATTCCTCCTCAATCTGTATCTAGGAATCCACCCTCTTAGATTTCTCATAACCTAACAAGAAAACTATCCTAGATTACAGATGAAAAGTGCAAGAGGTAATTCACTATCATAGACAGCCTATTGATGAATTATGTAAAGTACCCTAACTTCTACACACAATTAAAAGGCAATTAACCTCAATTCAATGTTTTCAGAAGTCACTATGTCATTCTGCATTCAGAATTAGCATGGTCATTCATTTTCAGATATTATATTAATATCATCATTTTGATATTGAAAATGATGCTTGGATTTTAACCCCTAATCCATCAGAAGCAATGAATGAACTAAACAATAAATCTATATAGATGGGGCCAGTGTTATACTTAAGCTTTAACAGAGGCTGAAATTGTTCCTGGGGTATTGGAAATCACCATTCATTTTGGAAAACTCTGAGGATTCTGAACTGCATGGAAAACTAAATGAAGGGAGGAATTAAATTAAGTTGTTCCCTTGAAAAGTGCCTACATTTGCAAATTTCCAAACAAACTGAAGAATCCCTGGACTTGTTATGCACACTGAAGCCAAAATCCATGCCCATGAGTAAGGTGGTTGTGGCTGAGTTCACCAGTCTGTCTCCACGGGAGGTCATTCTGACTAGACTAAAAGGGAAATTATTTTTTTCCTCTATTAAGCAAGAGATTTCATTTTGGGACTTTCCACAATACATTTTGCTAAGTTAACAAGCAAACAAAAATCCTTGAAGCTAACTGCTGTTTGTTGATCTTATAGGATGAATACTTTAAAATGCTTTTTATAAGGAAGAGAATCGTTTTTAATCCCAAATTCCATTGCGTATAGTGGTCACTTCTACAAACTACTTCAGAGATTATGCATTGTATCTAATCACCTATTTTAAATATTGAAATTGAATATCTGATAATGGAATTTACTTTATTCCTTAAATTTGCCACCCTAAGAGAGGCTTACCATCTACCGGAAGACGTTTTTATCTGGTTCCAGCAAACATGTTCTGAGCAATGAAGTCCTCAAATCTAAAACCTTGCCTTTTATATCACCATTCTGAAATTCAAATGAAATTTCTACTATTAGCTGTGGGAAGAGTAGACTTGCAAATTGAAAAGCCAGTGATCTCCCACTTGCCTATCACTGGATCTAAAATTGCCATATATGACAGCTTCTTCCTGTGAGTTATGCGATCACCAAAAACTCACATTGAAAACATGCCCAAACCCCTAATGCCTAATAGGACAGGGCATACTAGCACTGATGAACTAGACTGGGCTTATCAGAGTGAGTAACAAAAAAGTTTAGAAAACTGAGAGCAAGTTGAGATAATACAGTCCAGGACAGAGAAGTTTAATGGAGAAGTGACAGGGAAGGAAGAGTGAGCTGAAGAATAGAAAGGGAAGGACTAAATGGGGGGCACAGTAGGAATTGTAATTATCAGTGCCCTGGAAGGTCAAAGATGGAGACTGCAGACCTTCAAAGTTAAAAGCCAGCTTCTAAGATGCACTATACAAGAAATGGATTGTCAGTTGGAGCTGGTTGCTGTCTAAGTGAACATAAAAGAATTTCGTGTTTAAAATCTGTTGCTCTGAGAACTTTATAAGAAGAGTTCTCACATTTGATTTGGCCAACAGAACACATCTTTGTCAACCCTGTAAAATTAAGAAGGATCCGTCTCTTCTATACTCCTGCAGCGTAGATACATATATAGATTTATCAAGACAGACATGGTCTCTACATTTGATTATATAAAAGTTTGGAGGTTAAAATTTCAGGCAGTTCAGCCACAATGAAATAGGGTTTTCCAATCTCTTTAATGGACTCTGACACATTAGTTGAATATAAGATCTTTACTAATTTGTAGTTGAGATGAGTACAGATAAAATTTCCCTGAACCTCTTTCTTTTTCCTGAACTTTTCTTCCTGATTATTGTTTAAGTAAAAAGTACCATAATTAATTTCAGAATGTAAATGTCTCACTCCTACTTGCCATGAATCATTTTTTAATTGCTCTATGTCTTGATCTAGTAATTATTGCTTGTCTGAATTACATTAGTTCTCCCCTCCCCCAATCAACCAATTCTTACTTCCAGACAATATGTTAGAACATTACAAAAAAATACAAGTATATATTACAAACCAAGCAAAAAGCTATTTTTTTTCCTAAATATACTTAATTATATTTTATGGATGCTTTTATCTAGCAATCACCTATTCAACCCTCAAGTAAGAAAGCTCCATGAGAGTACTGTTTCCATACTAATAATGCCATAAAGATTGCCTTAGTAAACTGCAGGTCCTCTATATCAGGAAAGAAATGCATTTTAAGTATCCCTTACTTTTGAACAGAAATACACAAATAAAAATATCCATTTAGTATCCTAATTCTGTATTAAAGCTAAGACCAGTATAAAGAAATTGGTGCTGATTATGCCTATCGGTACTCTGCAACAAATCTTTTAAAAAATATTTGTTCTTATTTTTTACTGAGAAAAAAACATTTTAACTCAGTTTTCAAGAATATGCAAGTGGACAAGACAGACTGTAAACCACACATTGAGAAATACCTATTAATAGATTATTTAAATTAATTTTTAAAAAATTAGAGAAGGGAAAAATTCATTTTAGACAATAGATCTTCTTCCTTCTTATATTTTCAGCTCCTTAGTATTTTCTATGCCCTACTTTCACTAAAGTTATCTGCCTGCTCCATTCCTAAGTTTCCCCAAAGCAGAAACGATATGTCATTTGTTACTGCCCCTCCAACAAAATATTAGCATGCGGCTTCACTGTAAGAGGCTGCATGTCATAGTAGAAACACTGTGGCCATGGGAGTTAGACAGAGCTGGGTGTGAATCTCAGACACATTCTTTATTCCTCTGAGCCTAATTTGAAGTGTCATTGTGAGGCCAATATGCAATCATCTAAATTAAAGCATATAGCACAGTACATTGTACATGGTGGGCATGCAATAAATGTTAGTTTTCTTCATTATTTCCTTCATTGATATTAAAAAATTAAAAAACATGTTACAAACATATTTCAACACCAAATAACCTGGCAATGCTTCCAACTTAGAGTCATACAGCAAATGATCTTTTAAAATGTACATTTTGTGGTGTAGCCACCACAGTGGAAAAAAAATAAAAATGTTTTCTATATATCTAGCAAGCCAAAGAGAAAAAGAAAAAATTATATAAGACATCAGTATTGTCACAGATGAAATGTAAACAATGATCATTTAAAATTTTATCAAGGACCTAAATCCCTGACAGAGATATTAAGAATTATTTTAGGAAACATGCAATATTCAAGCAGCCCAGTTTTTTCAAAGTCCTTAACCTGTGTAAAAGTGAGTAGAGATACACATTCATCCTTAAGCACTCTCATAAATGCCTTGGCAAAGTAACCAAGAAAAGAGGAAAATATTGGTCAAAGGTTTTCTCCCAATACAGCTGTCTTATTATCAACCAAAGCTCTAAACAGAGCTGGTCACCTTTGGAAATATTGTTATGTAATAAAATCAACAGTTATGCCAGAGGAAAACAAAAGAAAACTTTTATTGGTGACTTCAGATCTAGGGGCCTCTGTCCTGACTTCCACCCAAGGAAACTCTCAACCAAAATCCTGGGAATCAACCAATAAAATGCATCAAGTTTAAACTGAATGGCACAACAATGCTAATTTTACAAATGGGTTCATTAAGCTGCTACCTTCATGTTGGTGGGATTCAGTCTTCCCCCACATTTGTTCACTCACAGAGGAAGACCCTTTCGAGAAAAGGAACTGTGTTATATTTACATAAGCATGCCTTCTTTGCCCTCCAAGAGCCCAGCATCATGATATGAGTAGGCACTTGAATAAAATGTCAATAAAATTAAAAATAAATGAATATAATCAACAGAACATAGCAATACACAAGGCAATCTAAAATCTGAGTCTTTCTAAATGAAGAGCCTGCTATCGTTACAGTATCTCAGTATCACTAATAGTAATAACCCTCCAGGGCATTATAACTTTTCAGTAGGTATCAGACTTAACACAAATCCAATACAATCAGTATTAGATGTAAAATACGAACTTAGTAGCAACCATATAAAGGTCAGTTACCACAGATCCAGTATAATTGTTGTCATCTCACAATATTATACAACTTAAGAAGATAATGAAAAGATTTTAGCAGGGCAAATTCTACCTCTACTTAAATAAGTGCTTTAGAAGCTCCTATGCAATATGATTTTATTTCTAAATGCCCTAAAAGTTGTATTTGAGTCTCAAATTAAGCTACCCTAAATTGACAAAGCCAAATATTATTTTTTTTGAGACACAGTCTCACTCTTTTGCATATTTTTATACATCCTACAATGTACTTTGGGATTTTTGAGAATATTATACACACACATTCATATACAGTCATACGTTGCTTAATGACAGGAATACATTCTGAGACATGCATGTTAGGTGATTTCATCATTGTAAGAGCATCCTAGAGTGAACTTACACAAACCTAGATGGTATGGCCTATTAAATGGTGTAGCCTGTTGACCCTAGGCTACAGCCCTGCACAGCATGTTACTGTACTGAATACTGCAGGCAACTGTAACACAATGTAAGTATTTGTGTATCTAAACATAGAAAAGGTACAGTGAAAATGCAGTAATATAATCTTATGGGACCATCTTCTCATATGTGGTCATCGTTGACTGAAATGTCATTATGTGGCACATGACTGTACATAGAATCTATTGTAGTCAAACTAGCAATTTGTGTAAAGCCTTATTTTGCAAATTCATTTTGTAAAAAGAATTTACATAAATGCAAATATTGACGTGGTCTATATTTTGAAATGACACTAATGATCCTGCTTAGAGAGATCAATAGATAACTAGCACACATGGGTAAAAAATGGTGAAAAGTTAAAGATCTCAAAAAATGTTAAAATCAATTTTAGAAGTCCAGTATTATAACTAATATAGAACTCCATACCCCTTATTATTTAGCATCTATCTAAATATGTGACGATGATCAACAATTTGGTATGGAGATTAACAATCTCTGTCCTTTAGGAAAACATCAGCCTGATCAAGTTGTTCAAAGAATCTGAAACTTGATTCATTCTGTAAATAGCTTCCTGAATGATGAAAGAACAAAGCCATGTGCCAAAATGAAACCAACCTAAGTGCCAAAATACGACCAGAATGATGTTACTCTAGTTGCTTTTGCTCTTTGGTAGGTTAGAGGGGTGCACGACTGAGTAAAGCATACATTTCATTTGCTCTTAAAAAAAAGATTGTGGACTTTCCATTGCTACTTATAGTGAACCAGGTCTTTTGTTTATATTTTAATCAGTTCAGGTGAATCTTTCCACTCAGAAAACATGAAAATTGTGAAATAAACAATATTGGAAACAAAAATCTTGATTCAAAATGTCAGTCTGCATTTTATCATGATGGATGAAAGATCAGAAATCTTTAGATATAGCTCGTTCAACTGAAATATTGAGAGTGAGTTTGTCGAATAATGATCTGAACTGACCTCTGGGGTTTGATAGACTAACAGCACGTAAACTTTAGCATGTTGAGCTTCACCTGGATGGCCTGTTATTCTACAGCTTCCCAGGATCCATCCACAGATATTCTGTGTCAGCAGGTCTGAGGCACAGCCCACGGATTTGCTTTGCTAATCAGCTTCCAGGTCATGCTGATGGATCTGGTCCTTGCATTGACCATACTTTGAATAGCACTGCCATCATTGTCTCTGGTTCTGCATTCTAGGACTCCATCACAATTCAGCTCTAGTGACAGCTACGTTACATGAAAGAACCCTAGCAAAAGCTGAGAATTATGCATTAAAAATGAATCTTCAATCCCTTTGTAATATAGTTACTGAAACCAACCCCCATAAACGCTGATTTTCTAGCTCTGGTTTTGTGACACACTAGGTTATCTCCAATTATCTCCAGGGGTGATATAACAGTCTCACAAAATTAATTTTACTCCATTTTAATTTAACAAGGTTCACATCTGGAAAATGAATGCAGAATTTGTTGGTTGAAGTGAAAGTAAAGAACAGCTGAATCCATTAACTCTGCTCCTATAACCTAAAGCTCTTTGCTTAATTTTGTTAAATTCATTAAGGATTTTGCTTTTAACTTGGACCTTGTGCCTCATTCTAACAGAGTGGCAAAATGCTATGGTCAAGTTGCAAACTATTTATGGAAGGGTAATTATAAATATGTAAAGGCTCTGATGAACCCAGTAACAGGCAGTGGCAGGGGTGGCACCGTCATTCTATGGTTAAGGAGATAGATGACTTACACGTCCTTCCTTTTATTAATGTATTTGCTTCCAAAATGAGTTATTGACAATGACAATGATAGCTCTTAAACCTGATGGTTTACCTCTATTTATTTTCAGGTTAGTTGTAATTATTTTTAAAGGAACATATATTATTTCCTAAGTGGCAGAAAATCTTCCTAAAAGCAAACATAAAACATAATATCCAACAGTCTTTACAAAAAAGGAGTTGTTCTAAATATATGATAAAATATTCAATAATGTCCCCCAATACATTTCTGTAGCTAGTTATGCATTTCTAATGTGTAGTCTAATTTTATAAATCAAGCAAAACCTCAAGTAAATGCCTACTGCCTGATTGCCACAATGCTATAAGATATAAGGCTTACATAAAGGGAAAAACGTATAAGAACTCTTTTTGTTCTTAAAATGCTTACATTCTTCATAGGAAGATAAAGCTCATATACACATAGAAAAAACAGAAATGTGTCAAGCGGCCTGACACTGACTATTATTGCAATAGAAATGTAAAAAAAAGTTAATTACTGTGGGTTACAAGAATATTGGAAAGCCTCTTGGAGGATGTGAAACTTCTACTGGACCTTTGCAATCAGAAAGATCTAGATGATGAAGAAAAAAGGCAGCATTACATGAACAAAGGCCAGGAGGCAGGGACTCTGAGTGCGTTTGTTAGGGGAGTGGGTCGCCACGGAGCAGCACTGCCTCACTGGAGCAAAGGCTGTGGGCTCAACAGTAGGAGAAATAGTCTGGGAAAAGAAAATTGCAAATTCCGGGCAGTCCTTTAACAGGGCAGAAGAATTGGACTTGGTGAAGTAGGTAACAAGGGTCTGTAGCAGATATGAAACAATGGCAACGACATGTTGTTAACTGTTTTTAGAAGATCAGCCTGGTAGACTTGAGGGAGGAGAGAGTAAAAGCAAGATGAAGCAGTAAGAGGAGAAACTCAGGCAAACTGACAGCTGCATTTCTAGAAAATGCAGGTGAGAAATGTAAATCTATGGGGTAAAGAAATAAGTGCTAAAAACATCATAGTAATGAACTGTGGGGGGAAGGAGTAAGCCATGACTATAAAGAAAAAACAAAACAAAACTAAATATGAACCAGAAAAAATACTTCTTTGCCGTCTCTTGAAGTAGAAAGTTATTTCTGCACATATAAACTTTACATATTGGTTTATACGGATAGTTTGTGAGAGGGTCAATATTCATGGCACCTGGCTCTACAAGAACGACAGGTCTGAAGGAGATGAAAAGCAACACAATTTCTTAGTTTCTCAGATTTCAGATGCTTTTGATCTTACAAAAAGCAATAAATGAGAAAGAATTCACTAAATATGTGTAATGAATCAAAAGGAGCTGTGTCTAAATTTTACTGACTGCCAGTTAGTCATTTAATAAAAATTTAATGAGTACTAACCATGTACAAAAGCCAATGTGTTAGGTGCCACGGACAATGCAAACATAGCTAAACCGACAACTTCCCCAGGCACCACAAAAAAACATAAAAATCTACACCAGCCTCCTACAATAGTCATGAACTTGAAAACCAAGTGCCAAAAGGAAATCACTGCACTCTCGTGAACAACAAAACTACTTTATCCTTTGCTGAAGAAAGTTTGAATTACAGGATGACAAGAAAACGTGGAATTCTCCTCAAAGTGGAAAGTTTAACCGCTTTGTTTGTTACAACTCCCTTTCATAAAAATTTCCATGGAAGGAGTTTATACTATAGATTTTATAACTCAAAAAGATGTAATCAAACCAGGTGTTGATTACAGAAAAGAAAAGAGGGAAGGAGGGAAACAGGGCCTGCTTACTCTTTTTCCAGTGTCACACTTTCAATAAGAGAAGTACACGTTTTCACCAGTTCATTGTAAAACCTGATGGCATTTACATGTTCAAACACATACTCCATTTAAATGAATGCATTGTGATTATTACAATTAAGCTCCTACCTGAAATTTACAATATAGGCTGAAACACAAACTGTACTTTTTTTTTAAATTTTGTAATCACCTAAACTATATTGGTCAAAATGCCCTTAGGCATATTCCCTACATATACAAATGTACATAACAAAAGCAAATAAATAAATGAGCTTATGAGCAATCTCCTGATACTTCTACTTTTTCTTTCAACAGAGAGAAATTAAATAAGAAAATAAAAGGAAGTAAAAGTAGGAAACTTTAATAGCATCTTTAAATTTTAGATACTCGCTGATCAGAAAACTGAAAATTAAACTTGTCTACTAAAAAGCATTGTAAATGGAATTATTGCTGTAAAATTTTTACGTACATTGCTCTGTAGCAGCCCAACATTTTTCAAATTTTCAAGTAGGGAATTTTCTAGACCCTAAAAAAACCAAAACTATTCCCTGACATGAACATATTAATTAAAGAGGAAAAAAAATAGGATAAAAACAACAAAATGCCATAGAAATGGACTAAAGAATTTTTGCCTAAAGAATTTTTGGTGCCAAACTCCTTAGCATAGTAAGACACGAGAATAAGCGTGATCAATTTTCTAATTCAGCTCTTATCGGTTAAAAAAAAAATAGCACTGGCCAATAGTGATTTCTAAAACCAAAACACCAAATGTACTTAGCAACCTATTTTTTTTTTTTTTGACAGATAAAAGGGTAGCAGCAAGGCTAAACCGTTTTAGCAGAAAACAAGTTTTAAATGTTGTTAAACCTCACTTTAAATCTCCCATATTTAACATGAGAATGCATAAATTCTCATGTTAAAATACTCAGTGTCAATTTTTATATTATGAAAATACAGTAAGATAGCATGTTATTTCTCAATCTATAGACACTAAAACATTTGAAGTAAAGTTTTTTTTAAGTATTGTACTACTGTGTACAGTGTTCAAAATTCAAATGTTGCATTGTGTCTCATCTTACTGCCTGTGGTTTTGCACTAAAATTAAATGCATCAGACAGAACACAATTAAGAAATGAACAGTAGTTATCTGTTTTATCCTCTTTGAACACACAGATGTTAATGATCATACCTCACCAATACATGCCTACTGCAACTCTTGTTTCACTTTCCAAATACTCAGGGTTTAAAACAGAGCAGACTGCACTTTTGATAACATCTGCTACAACAAATAACAAAAAAAGAGTGTGAAGTCTGATGAATGTTTAAACAGAACATTTTTTATGGATCAGCTAAATCTTTTCTGCTTTTTAATTAAAAGTAAAGAAAATGGAACTTAATTATCCTGTAAAGATTAGCTTGTGGGCATCTTCCTGTAAATTACTTCTAATTGAAAGCAAATTGTCAAGTGACATTCAAAGTACTGTCCTTTAAAACACAGCTGTTCTGCTGATTTCAGTGCATTGCAGTGTTTTCTTGTTACAATACAGCATATTTGAATATTTTAACAATTTCACTGGTTTTGTATAGATTTCCATTTAACATATCTTAATCACATTTCTTCCTGTAAAAAAGTTAGCATCCTTAAGTGGCTTGCAGCATCTTGAACTAGACTGTCTTAAATGCTCTCCACTGAGGTTTACTTTTGTTACTTGTTTGCTTAAAGTATCACTACATCTGGACAGCAAAGGTTCAGGAAGTGGGTGATTATACTCATTAGAATATTGTCAAAATTCAACTCTTTATGATAGCTATATAATTAAGCCACAGTTTATTGATGTTTTAAAATATGTTCAAAGTTTAAATGAAATTCATACTAGAAATTGAAAACAAGCAATTTTTCAGAATTTAGCATCTTACAAAAATTCCAATTCTTTCAAAGATTTTAAAACAAACACCAAATGAAAATATGAAGATAGCTAACATAAGCGTTCTAATGCTAGACTTTTAATATGGTGACCAATAAGCAAATGAGGACTATATATGCATTAACCCACTAAAACACGTTTCTGCTTCCATTCACTTACATATTTGTCTATCCATCACTATACTCAGCTCTAAACCCATAGAAAGAAATAAAACAGAGTCCCAATTCTAATGGAATTTACACTGCAGAAGAGGGGAAAATAAAATTAATCCTAGATAGTTTTTGGTGACAGGGACTATTTAGGTTCCTTGGCATGGGTTGTTTAAAACAATCTAACCAAAAATAAATAAATAAATAAATACTCCTTGCCTGTGCGGAGTGGTTATTTCAGGTGATGGTGTGTGCTTTGAAGAAAAATAAATCAAAGTATGGTAATAAAGGAGGGAGGCACTATCCCAGGGGTGGGGAACCTTTTCATGTTGGAAGGCCACATTAATTATTAATTTAGCTGTAATCAAATAAGGCCACATCCAAGAAACTTCAATTAGATATACTTTAAAATGTACGTTATTTTGTAAAAATCTAACTGCCATGTACTTAATAATTTCAAAAAATGAAAACTATTTGTGAATTTTGAAGTTAACTAACCTTTTAATGACTTTGTTGTGTATGCTTTCTGTTGGAAAGCATTTGAATATTTGGTTGCAGCATGGAGGTCCACAGTTTTAGTTGATCCTCTAGATGGGTATCAGTCATTTCTGACCTTAAGGGCATTTTGATTTGGGTTAGGTGGGAGAATGCAGATTCATAGCAATAAGTGGTTGAAGAACAAGAAAGCATTTTTCAGGCATGTTGCCAAAGCTATGGGTATTCTACCGCATTTTTCCATATTTCAGTTGGATCTTTCTTAGCATCAAAAAATCTTTAAAATGCCATCTACTGAGAGCTCAATCAATTCCATCTGTAGTTCTTTAGGTGCCTTGGTGATATCAACTAGGTGAGGCTGAAATGCTAATTTGACTGTGATGTCCTGATTCTCAAAGTCAGTGAACCTTTCACTGTATTCTCTGATTAATAGGTCTATAACAGCTGCGTATTCTTCAAATGATTTGCATAAATTGTGCTGGTCATTAGTGACCTTCGCTAACTGGGGACAATGTTCAGCGACATTTCCTTTTAAAGAAGAAGTGCTTTGAAAAAAGATAGCATTTTTTCAAAATGCTTGGATTTTTGGCCACATATCATATATAGACTTAGTTTTACCTTGCAAAGAAATATTCAAGCCATTTTGATTTGACATGGTATCACACAGAAATGCATTCATATAGAAATCTTCTTTCGATAATTCACATTGCTGATTCTGTACTTCATAAAATTTGATTATCTGTTCTTGGAGAGATAAAATTTTGGCTAACACCTGTTCCTGCAATAGCCAACACACTTTAGAATGATACAGCAAATCCACACTGAATACCTCATGGTTCAACTTTGGCATGTTAGGAAACTGATGATGCTAATGTTGCATTTGCATGAATATAGTTAACAATACTTGTAACTTGTTGTAAAATGTCACTTGAAGTAGAAGATTCAGCACAAAGATTTTGCTGATGCAAGATACAATGAAAAGAAATGAGAGCATTTGGATCTGTTCATACTTTTTTTATCTGTGCAATAAACCCTTCATGTTTTCCTGTCACGGAAGGTTCACCTTCTGTACATACACTCACTAAATTTACCAAATTCAGTTCAACTTCACGGTATTTATCTTGAAAGTTGTTGAAGATATTTACTCCCTGTGTTCTGTTTGCAAGAGTGCCCAAAGTGAGTAACTCTTTATACTAAAGAAAATCTTCTGTTATGACCTGAATGAAGTATAAAACCTGTGCCGAGTCAGTGCTATCAACTGAGTCATCCAAAGTGATTGAATAATATGTATTTTCCTTTTGAAGTATTCATGAAATTGTTCTGTTAAATTGAAGGCTAATTCACGCTGCCAATCAGTTATGGTTTTCCTTGATAGAGGCAGTTGTTTGTACTTTGAAAAGTTATTGAGGTGTAAGCATCCTAACAACTTCTACAATGTATTCTTTCACAATTTCTACAACACCGAATGGCTTCCCTTTCTTCCCAAGTATATAAGCTACTTTATAAGTTGCTTGCATGGCATTATTTCTAGGTCTTATTGCTACTTGAAAAAATTGTCTTTGCTTTTGCTTTTCATCTTTTAATTTCTGCTATACAACCTTTCGTGCCTCTCCCCCTAATTTAAAATATTTGTGGTCCTTATGAATGCTATAATGCTGATGAGCATTGAATTTCTTTAATGTTGATATTGCAGTATCACAAAGCAAACAAATCATCTCATCTTTAGCCAGAAATAAGATAATATTGCAATTCCCAATCCTCATTAAAAAAATCTGTTTTCTTCCTTCAGCATTCTCTTGGTCTTCTTTGACATGATGGGCTGTTAAGCAGACAGAATTACAAAATACTGTCTAGCTGTGCAACTATTCACAAATTCTACTTCAAACAGAAACACAGTGCACTGTTATCAAAAGCTGATAACAGACTGGTGCACTAGATCGCCATAAACTCTTGCCAACCAGCCTCCTACAGTAGTGGTGACAGTCAGGCAGGGGAAGTTAGAACTAAATCATGAGCATAGCAGTCATCAATTTAGCCCTTGTGGTTTACTAATGTTCTAATTGTGCCAGTCAATCTGGGAAGATTATTTCATTGAAACTTATTTTATTCTTTGATATTTTAAATATGTTCACTTTAAAAATAATATAAAAATATAAAGACAAATAAAAATGTATTAATAAAAATGAAAGGATTTGTTCTGTAAAATTTGGATTCAGTTAAAGGCTGCATTTAAGGACCTAGAAAGTCACATGTGGCCTTAAGGCTGTAGGTTCCCCACTCCTACGCTATTCTGTACAGAGAGTGTGGCCAAGGAAGAACTCTCTATTAAGGTGACATCTAAACAGAGCCCAGAGTGAATTCATACGTGAGAGGAAGACACAAACAGTACAGTATAAGAGTACATGAGGAGTCCCTTCAGAAGAATCAGGAAAGTCTCCTGGAAGAAGGATTTTTATCGTCCAAGAAAATAGTGTGAGGAAAGCTAAAGTTAAAAAGGTAAAACATTATTAACCTTAATGTTTGAAGATTTGTATTTTTGCTTAGATAGTAACATGACTCAAACCATAAACCCAACTAATACCTATTTTACTTCCTTAAGTGAGTAAATTATGTTCGCAAGCTGTGTATTTAGCCAAAAGCCTATACGATACATTTGTCTTATTTTTACATAATGACATGTTCTTATCCAAAGTAAAATAATCAATATGAGTTTGCCCTAACTATTAATAAATAATCTAGAGATGATTTAAAGTATACAAGAGGATGTGCTTATGTTAAATACAAATATGACAATACTACACCGTTTTATATCAGCGACTTTGTATCCTGGGTGGGGGGTCCTGGAACCAATTTCCCATGTATACTGAGGGATGACTATATATTTCACAACTTTGAAATAAGTTAGAATATAGTGATGTTTATATCAGAGAAAACATGACAACTTTGTATCCTCCAAAAGCCACCAATAAATAGATGAACCAATGAATCAACATACAGTATACAAATATACTAAGATATCTATTAAGGTAACAACCTAATCATTTGCTCAGTGCCCAAAAGATATTAGAATTGTCTATTGAGTTTTTTCTCTGCTCTCTCCCTACTCGAGAAAGCCACCTTTTCCTTCTTTCTACCAATAACCTTCCATGTTCTTCAACTTTCAGCTCAAGATTCAGTCCTTACAAAGCCTTCTTTTCTAGCTTCAATTTACAGTATTCTAGCCCTTTATTTATCTGATTACTTCTTCTGCTAATATTGTCCCCAATCAAGTATTTTGTAAACTTTAGAGTAGAATCTTCTCTCTGCTTTTTAACCTCAGAGCTCCCAGGGTGTGCTCAATGAGGAGCAGATTGCCATGTTTATTTCCATTTCAAAATGCACACTAGGCCCAGGAAATCTTTAATGTACACCTGAATTGCTCTGACAGACTCCCAGAAGTTGCCTGCCTTCAGCCTCTGGACAAGTTATGTCTGATGTCACTCCCTGTTCGAAAACTTATGTTGATATTCTAGAATTTCTAAGGAGGTAGCCAAAGCTATAATTTTTTCTTTATCCTTTCCTCCTGTACCTTCAACCTCTAAAAAGTTTATATCCTGTAATCTGCTAATCTTACTTAAAACCTAAAATAAGTAAATGACTATATACTCTAGTCATTTCAGTGTTAGTTACAAAAACTGGAAACTATCCAAATGCCTTTTAATAATATGTTTAAATAAATTGTAACACATCAGCTGAGGGACTACAGAGCAAAAATGAAAAATGAAAAGAAGACCATGCAGGAAGATGGAAAATATATCTTGTTATAAGCACAATAAACCTATATCTATACTATGATTAAATGTATATATAATATAACAGTACAGAAAAAATGAAAACAACTAATGTATTAGGGTAGTTGGGTGTACTTTTTGTTTATACTGTTTTTGTAAGAAATTAGGATTAGTACATGTCAAATACTTCCACATCTTCTATATCTTTGTCTCTGGAGTTATAAAATGTATACAGTGAGCTTTATGATTTAGAATGATGATGCAGAGTTTCTATAAGGTCTTAAAGGATCACAAGTTTCATCATGTTCACCTAAAAGTCAACATAAACTCTTCATAGAGAATTTCAACAAAGGTTGTAATAAAAAAAAAGTTTCTGGATAACCATCAGTTAAGCTCAATTAATCAAAATACCCTATGGTTCATTCTGGGTTTTACCTTGTATTGTGTACAAGGATACCTAAGAGCTGATGGTTTTGTTGTCATTTTCTTTGTTACAACATTTGTGTACAATTACGGACCACATTATTCCCGGCCCTCAGAACTGAATGGGAATGGAGCTGCTGAAGTACAGACCATTCCTTTGAAAAGGAATGTCTTCCAGCTATTTTTCTTTCTTGTTATACTGAATTTTCTTACGGATCTAACTATGGATAAATAAAAGCCAGAATAGCTTCATGACTGATTTATTCTCATTTCAGAATTCTGGCATTAAAAAAAAAAAAAACCCAGTACCTAATCAGTTAATATTAATGCATTCAAAGACTTTGCATGTCTACTAAATAATAGTACAACCTTATAGTGGGACAATTTAAACCCAGGCTCCTTGGGCTCATTTATCATCTTTTTCTGTAACCCCATAACGGTTCTTTGGAATTGAGGAACAAGATAAATGGATCCCTGGGAAACAAATATATACAAACCTTTTGAAATGTTTTTTAAGTAGAAAAGGAAATATTCCATTATCTATGCTGATCATATGAGAATTCATAACACAGGGTCAAGTACAGTGCATGTTGTTCAACCTCATAATCATTTGCAAATAAAACTATCCCAGATTTCCAACTTATAAATGAAATTCCAAATCTTAGTCATATTTTATACCTAATTACAAAGGGAGATGTTGACTTCCTATTTTTAAATGGGTTATCTAATATGCTGATCATCTATTAAGACCTTTATTGGTTTGTTGTTGTGACCCCTGCCCTACCCTTGAAAAGAAATAGACAGAAGGTAAAATATAAAAACATTAATGGCAAATTCTAATCCCTGAGTTTCACATGGTCACAACCCACATTAACTGTTAATATACCTTTCTTCCTTAATAAAATACAAAACATTTATTATAAATAAAATAATAATGTATTTGGAAAACAGTAATATAATCAATAGTCTTTCACTCTGATTATATAGAAAAGCCACAGAAACAAACACATCAGCATTTTGACACCAGCTAGCCATGATGAAAATCTGACATGTGTCACATGACGAGACGCTTCAGAGATAACACAGAACCTCTGCCCTTAATTCCTGGAAAAGCAATTCAAACCCTAAAATGGAAGATTATAAATCTTGAGTCCTTATACAAATGACTTCATTAAAGAAAATAATATATGCAAATGCAAAGCAAGGAATAGTCAGGATTATACAAAAGTGAACAATACTACTTTCTGTTATTTGTTACCATTTTTTTGGTGCTGGCTACATGATTATTTATCTACTCACACAGACTATGATGTGACTTGCGAGAGTCTCAAAGAACTAACAAAATACATAAGAAAGCACTTGCTTCTATCAGTTGATTTTTTTCCCAAGATTTAAGATAGCTCTTTCTCTCTCTCCCTCTCTCCCCCCCCTCTCTCTCTCTCTCACACACACACACACACACACACACACACACACACACACACACACACACATCTTCTCAATATCCTCTAAATCGGATAGGGGTATTTTGGCAATGTCAGTCAATAACACTGCATTAAGGTAATTTATTGAAGTAGGCTGTGACTTAAACGTAACCCTTAGTGTGGTGTTTATCATTTTTGTTTTCTTTGTTATAATTTTTAATATAGTAAACATGTCCAACGGCTGTAATATGTTTCCCTGATCCAAATATGAGTGATAAAAAGAGGCGACTAATTTGAAATTTAAACACTTGAATAAGCTGGAGGGGGCATAAAACAGAAGCTGTAAGAGAACATAATGGAATGGAAATTGCTCAAACTGACTATGTGACAGGGCCAAGCCCTCTGACATATGCCATGTCTCTAAATGAAGTAAAGGTATGTCACACGCCACCTGGGGTTGTGTGTGTCACTGTTGGTTTTGTATGCCGCTCACTCTCTCCTGTACCCGCTACATATTACTAAATGTTAAAACCTTTAGTCATCATATTTTAAATATAACCTCTTGGTGACAGGAGAAACAGAGTACTCTGAACTGGGGCCTTGTCTGAGTTTTCACACATTTCATATTGAATATGCATTTATTTTTCACATTAAGGTTTATGGATGTATCTTATTACCTTCATATAATAAAAGTAAAGTAGCCTGCGAGCCTATACCAACTCTAAGCTAAATCTTACAAGCTATGAAAGATAAGGTTTTTTATTGACATCAATGACTAGTAGTTTTATGTTTCATACAGGCTTTTAATTTGCAATCAGCAAATTGGATTTTTAATGTTAAAAGAATAATCACACTTAGATTGAAAACTTTCTGGAAAGTGTATATACAATGCTTTCAATGAGGTTTTCTATCTGACACCTAAGTGTTTTCAGCAGATTTTGTATTGTCTATAATTGTCTAATAAAGTTTCTAATAACATACTTTCTCAAACAAGTGAACAAAAAGCCCACAGTTTCAATCCCCACGGCTCTCTATTTTAAGCTGTATGGCGCTCCTCTCCTGACATTTCATTCTGCATTCTACCTATGGTTGCATCTGGTTTCCTTAGACTACAAGCCACATGAGGATAGGAACCATGGTTCAAAACTGACTAGCATTTACTGAGTGTTCATGTGTCAGACCTATCGTTCCCACCTACATGAGCTCACCCTATTCATTGTTGAATCCCTCCATGTTGCAGCAGAAGCTCTTTCACGGATAAAATGGAGTTATGAAAAGAGCTCCTCAAACCTAGTCCAAATATTGGCTCTGTCAATTGCAGTGTGACCCAGAACAACATCTGTAAAATGGGGTTAATCATACCTGTCCTACGTAAAATAGGATAATGCAGATAAATAACGTAACAAATTAAATTAAATGCATATAAAGTGCCTAACAGAATCCTTTGCACATAGGAGGACTCTCAACACGTTTTTTTTTCCTTTTTCCAAAAGTAATACGTAATACACACATATAGTTATCATAACTGCATATCACTAGTACCCAGGGGATATGATGAATGAAAGAAATAAATGTTTATTGTATTCATTTCCTATTAAGTTTAATTTCACATGTAGCACTTAAAACAAGTATGTCAAGAACTAAATCTATCCATTTATCAACTCAAATATCTACATATCTATGCCACAACAGTATTTAGTCTGTTATTCTTTTCTCTTTTCTTTAGGTTCGAGAGAAATTATTTGAGTACTTATCAATTTCAGATATGTTGTATTTGTACAGCAAATATTTACTTAAAAAATTAAATGCTAAAATCAGAGGAAAATAATATTTAGAAACATTGTATACAAGCATAACAATGAAAATGATTTTTAAATATAAATGGAAAAAGATCATAGTACATTTCAGAAAATAATGGAATCACCAAATCCCATTTGAGAGTTAGAAACAGGTCTATGTGGTAAAATATATGATTCATTCTGGAATTACAGCAATGCTATTATAGAACATTTGTATTCCCAATTTCTCTATCACACCAATCCAACAATAGAGACACACGAAGGGAACTAGATTTGACCTGTTGTTCTTTCCCATACCGGTTATGTTTTAACAAGCTGGACAGCATTTTTTTCCTTTTGAGCCGATCTGCTCCGTAGGAGAAATGAAAAGATCACCTACTAACTAACCAAGTGCCTGAACGAACTTTCACACCTTTAAAGAAGTATGAACTTCCCTTCACAGAAGAAATGATGCTACTATACAGGGGAATTCACAGTCATGGCACAGCTCCTGATTTTGTTATCTTAGAAATCTTTTCTGAAAAGAAGAAATCCAATAAGCTACAGATGTCATGACAGAATTATGCTCTATATGACTGTCTTTCAAGAGATGGAAAGAAGAATAAAATTAAATTTTGGCAAAAAGGTGCAGAAGACAAACATATTTGGAAAAGATACAAAAAAAGCCACAGATTGTCTAAAGTATAATATTTGGCAAGCTATTATTATAGATTAATGAGAGAGGACAAATTCTTTTTCAGAGATTCTCAGAATTTGTCAGCTGTTTTCACTAGATTTGACGTCAAAGTGAGCCAAATTTGTAATGTCAAAGTGGTTTTATCACTAAAGCGTAAAAACGAATTGACTTTTTATACATACATTAAATTCCTAATTAATAAGATGTACACAATAACACAATCCTTTTACCTTTGCCATGGGAATAATATATACATTGATTAGATTATAATACCATAATAATAATAATAATATCTTCTTGGATTTTGGGGATCATAGACACTGTTGTTCTTACTTTCTCGTTGTTTAAAGTACTCATTTCTTATTTGATAATAAAAATGTCCATGCATGTAAACTTGTAAAAATTTTGTATATCAATTTTAATTCTTTCTTCAAGTAGACTGTTGAATTCATAATAAAACTGCTCAAATCCCCCTACTACATTGTACATAAATTGATACAAAGACAATGGCTTATGCATCTTTCTGTCTGTGGCATGTACAATCATGCCACATACATATTTATTTATAATATTTATAAAAGGGACACACAAGAATAGCTACAGGTATTATAGGATCTGAAGCTTACACACTTGGGGGTCCTCTGTAAAAGGAGAATACAAAATTACAAATACATGAAATGTACGAAAGTAAATATCTACATAGGGAAATCTCAGAAATTTACAAATGTTAAAAATCTGACAATTATATTCCCAGCTCAACCTCCACTTACTAAGAACCTAATAATGCCTATGGCCATTCTGAACTGTGGCAGACAGAAAGTCAAAGAGGAAAGAAATTAGTAGTCCTAACTAATTATGGTTAAAATATTTAAATTCTGCATATTTTATAAAAATATAAGACCAGCTAAATATACTGCTTCAGTGCCTCCTAAGGCTTTGAGGGTCCTGACGCTTGAGCTTTTTTATCTTCCGGGAGAACTGGTTGTTGCTGACACAATAACAATTATGAGAAGGAGTTGATAGGTACCGGTTAAATCCTTCTAAAATTGAACTGAATCAGAGACTCAAAACATTCTAGGGCCCCTCTAGAATATGAAATCGCCCAGGAATCTATCATTATTTTACCTTTTAACTCTTTAATCTCTATTACTTGCTGCCTTCCAAGGATCTACTAAATAATAAATGTAGCAAGTTATTATCTAGGCAAACCTTCACTTGCATCCTCCCAGTGACAGGCAGTTCTCTACTCTACAACGAAGGCCATGCGTTTGAACATCTCTAACTGCTATACTGATGCTGAGCTCACATATGCTTTCACTGTGTAGAATGCAGATGCAGGAAACCCTTAGGGACTATTTTTTCTACGCTACAAGGAAGAAAGCTAATACCTTTCTATGTGAGTTCCTCAGATATCTGAATATAGCTCTTACATAAAATCCAGAATTTTCTTTTCCTACTAAACATCCCCAATTCCTTCAGCTGCTGCCTTTCATCTTTGTTATACACTCCAAATGTAGTTGAGTTTTTTTGCTTTTTGGTTTTTTTTGAGACAGAGTCTTGCTCTGTTGCCCGGGCTAGAGTGCTGTGGCGTCAGCCTAGCTCACGGCAACCTCAAACTCCTGGGCTCAAGCGATCCTTCTGCCTTAGCCTCCCGAGTAGCTGGGGCTACAGACATACACCACCATGCCCAGCTAATTTATATATTATATATATATATATATTATATATGTATTTAGTTGTCCAGCTAATTTCTTTCTATTTTTAGTAGAGACAGGGGTCTTGCTCTTGCTCAGGCTGGTCTCGAACTCCTGAGCTCAAACAATCCACCCACCTCGGCCTCTCAGAGTGCTAGGATTACAGGCGTGAGCCACCACACCTGGCCTGTAGTTGAGTTTTAAGAAGGATCTTCTTCTCTATGTTGAATAGAGTCCCCAGGATGTGATTGGCCAGTACAAAGCAATTGCCTCCTGTCAATTGCCTAACACTGTAGAATGGTTCTGAACTACAGCTTCCATTGAAATATCTATGAAGTTTTAATTTTAGCAGCAAATGAGGTTCACTCTCTCCATCCTGTATTTACTCAGTTGGCTTTTTTAACCCAAATCTGAAATGTTATTAAATGTTCACCAACAATTTTAGGACATCACTCCAGCCTGCACAGAATTTTGAAAGTCGATCCTGTTAATCCATGTTTCCCATTAGGAAACATAGTATAACCCATGTAAGCAAAAATAATTTGAGATTTTCAGGCATGTATTACATCCATTCTCAGCCTTAAGCATTTGGGTCTATTTCCAGATAAGTGATACATTTTTATTGGCTTATGTACCAGACCCAACAGTTTAGGCATGACAGGCATCAGACAGTTTACTAAGAAACCCAGAGATCTATTAGTCCACATGTGCCTATTTTAATATCCAGAAAAATAAACAATAATTTGTAAAAATGAAATTGGATATTTCTCTTTCAAGTAGAATCAACACGATTGTAATTGACAAAGAGAAAGCAAGTTTTATTCTTTTCTTTTCTTTTCTTTTTTGGTTTGTTTGAGGACGGTTTTGTTGCTGTTATTGTTAGTTTGATGTAAACGTAAGTTAAGAACTTTCATTCCCCTCTGTGGGGTTCTTCAGCCTTTTCTCTATGGTTCTCTTATTTAGCTTATTTTCTTTAGGTAAACAGGCAAGTCCAAATAAAAATATTAATGCCTTATTAGTAGTAAATATCAAAATGTCTCAAGCATTTCTCTCAAATTCATCTGCTGAGTCGTTTTTTTTTTTTTAAATTATCTAGTTTGTGCTCAGTTATGCCCTTCCTTCTAGAAAGATTCTTCCAACATTCTTCTGGAGGAACTGTGCTTACTAATTCTTAGGTAATTTATAAAAGAATACGACAACACCTGCTCTTCCCTCTTAATCCCTGCTGGCTGAATCTGAATGAGTGATTCAGCACAGATCATCTCCTTTGACTTTCTCAAAGGAGATTCTGACATTATAACCAACATATGTGGGAAAAAGGTTAACTTATCACTTAAATATGAAGCAGGTTTCTTTATAATCTTCATATTCATAAACATAGAGTAATAAGGCATTATTAAGGGTGGATATGTCTTCAAAGAGTACTGTCAACTCATCTATTCCTATGTGAGAAGACATTTAGTAGAAATCATCAAAAGCACAAAACTATTTCTGCATCTGCAGGTTTGTTTCTGCTCCCACCCCAAGTTCTCCCTGAGCAGATTAGAATTGCATTTACTAATACTGGCAAATGCCCAGGCCACTTCACTTAGCTGTCTCCAGACGAACAACCTGTGAAAAAATTATTCCCACAAAGCTCAGTAAACCTTTTGCCTAGAGTACAAAATTACAATATTCAGAAGTTTCCAAGTGCCTCATGGTCACCGAGAGGTCCACAGGGTTCTGAAGTCACACATTCCCACCTATATTGAGCAGTGATGCATGTTATACAAAATTAAATTAAAGTGGAATTAACACAGCTTTAAACCTAAATATTTCATAACTGCTACTCCAACAGTAGTGATAATGGTCATTAACAATAATTTCCAACAGTTATCACTGAATTTAATCAGTTACAAAATCCATTAAAAAATCCATATATATACATACATGATATATATATGTGTATGTGTATATATATATATATATATAGAATGAGGACATACCAATGGTATTGATAATGTTACATATATTGACAATAATACATTTTGTCTTAATAATGTTATTATATTGTTAACATTACAATAGCATACATACAGTATTGCCCCATACATAACATGTATATTGCATTGTTACCTTACAATCACAATACATATTGTTAATGTTCTTGCATAGCAATAATGCATTGTTAATAATGTTACATATATTGTATAATACAATAATACAATATTTCATAATAGAAACTCTCTCCCATAATATGGACAGAATAATTTAATTATCAGTGTTATCGTTCCCCATTTGTTGAAAATATTCATGTAAATACCATGTAAGTAAATACAATGTCTGAAAAATCAAGGAGAATTGGATTGGGTTTTCTGGGTGCCCATATCATTATTTTAGATAGAACCAGGCCTCTCTTCTAGAATGGAAACCCAGTGAGGGTGTGTTCTATGTCTGCCTTAGAAACTACATTATCCCAAGAACCTAACTTCATTTCTAACATATCTGCTCAAACAATTTGTTCAATAAAGTCTATTGGTCCTCAACATATTTTCCTGCCCTCTACACCATTCAAGGGGTAACATCTTTAAGCTGGACCACTGGGGGATGGGGTGGATCAGTATCTGTGGGACATGTTTTTCCCCTCACCCATGACAGTGGTTCCCAACAATTTTTTAAGGAAAGATACTCATTTTATTGTTCCTCATCAACAGCACCAAGTTTAAGAAATTTTTGTCTAACGCATAGTTCTAAGGTGGTCCCAACCGTCACTCTTTGTCACAATACCCTATTTTATTTTTTCATGATACTTATGCCAATCAGAAATTGCATTGTGCATTCAGTAAGTTACTATTTTGATTGCCTGTTGCCCACCTCTCAAATGTAAGTTCTACAAGAGAAGAGATGCTACCTTCCTAGTGCACCAGGGAGCTCCATACTTAGAACAGCACCAGGCAGATTCAGAGAAGGATCACAATACATGTTTGTTAACAGAATAAATAAAATTTTAGAAAACACATTTTTTAATTAGAAGTCGCCATTGTTAGTAAGACACAACATCAATAAGTTTTGCAAAAAAAAGAAGGAAAACTACAACATTAAATGGATTTACTGATTTTAAAGTAAGCCATATTCTGATTTTAGGAACATTAAAGCAAGAATTCTAAAATCAAGAAATATATTTTGGCTTTATCTTTTTAAAGTTAATCAGATATTTACTGAGTTACCAGAATTTCTCATCAGCGTGGAATAATAAATGTCATCTGACTATGTGATAAATCCCATGACCCCGTAAGGAAATACAGCATTCTAGTTGTTCTGGGCAGGTTTGTGAGTGATAACTCTCCAATTTCTCTTGGACTTTTAAAAACATGAACAATAGCTATTGATCTCAAAAGTTTTTAGATTAGGAAACATAAATGTAGTTATACTTGCTCATCTTACAGGTGGAAAAAAAAAAAACTAGGATTCAGAGTTTCAGTGATTCTAGATAACCCTAAGGTTATCTACAAAGGCTAGAGATGTTTCTCATTGTTATGTCTCCTTCATTCTTCTAAAGAACGCTATCCATTTTAATAAGGAAAAACACTTTGTACAGTGCATGGCACATAAGAGGAACTCAATAAATGCCAGTTCTCTTTATTCCTAGATTTATATTTGCTAGCAATACATAAACAGAAAAACTATATTTTCAAAGCCTGTCATAGATCTTAAGTTAACCCTATGGTTCTTTACAATCTCCTTTACAGAATTCATTCTCATACCATGAAAAGTTGCAGTGAGGGAAACCTAGAAGTTTCACGTGGCAATATTGCTCCTCTAACGCTCAAAGTAAGTTTTCGCACTGAAAGATTATTGCTTTTAAAAATTAAATAAAAGGGGAGCAGGAGAGAGACAGAGAGAAGGAGACAGAATGTGAATGAGAGAGTTGTCAACCATTCAATAGCTCAGCAGGACCATCAAGCTCTAGATTTCATTTTAGCCCACATTGCAGAGATCAACTCTGATCTAACTACTAGCATGATTTTTGGGCGTCTGTTTGCAGATGCAGTAGAATTATCAATCCGAACAGACACACAATCCGGGTCCAATGTCACTTCTCCTCATTATGTTAATAGTTAATACATGCAAATGAAAACACTCTAGCAATTTGATTTCTTTGAAGATAGTTTGCATATTGTCTTAGCCATAATGACTGTACACTTCTCTCAGCCTCCATTTATGCAAGGGTAGTGTAGTTCATTTTTATCAGCTCAAGTTCATTTTGGCTGCTATTGGAATGTATGCGCATGTTTCTTTTTTACCTTTTGCCTAATTATCATTCAGGTACCATAAGCAGATTTTTCATGCTATTGGTGTTTTTCTTAATTAAGAAACAAATGAATTCTCCCTAGCAAAAAAGATGGAACAACAGAATAAGATGCCAGGGGCTGATGTTCTGTTTCTTAATTGAAGCAGTTCTATTGTTCAGTGTTGGTAGAGAGGGGGCAGAAATGTCATAAGTGTAGAATGTTACTAGTACAAAAATAACATAAAACTACTTTTAAAAATAAAGAAGGAATACAAAAAAATGCTGTAAGAGCTTTGAAAACATAGATTTTATCCACATATTAATTCTGACAGAAACAAAGTAGCTTCATTTACAAATCCCTCACACTTAGAAAGCCTGAGGTTCTAACCTCAGTCCTGAGAGATATGCCTGCCCCTCTCTGCTGGTCTAGTTACCTGCAGCCTGCTTATTTGCTCTTCATCAATTAAGGAGGCACCTAGGGGAACAATTTGTTTCTTTAATTTGTGAATAAACCATTTCTATTTTAATTTGCATTCTTCTTTTTCTACCCACAGTAAAATTTCAATGTCCCATCCATATATTCAATGCGCATTACTACAACCTTAAAGTAAGATGCATGCAAATTCATAGACAACGTCTTCATTTCTTTTGGGGTGATAGAAACTTCAAGAAATCAAGATTTTAGGGGCAAAGGCAATATATGTAGCCTAAACATTTGTACCCCCGTAAGATGCTGAAATAAAAAAATTTTAAAAAAAGATTTTAGGAGCATATTGAATCTTTTTTCTCACCACTATACTGATAGCACAAATCTGGACTAGTGAATGGCATAAAAGGTTACATATTTTTTCTTTAGTAAAAGATAAGGACAAATATTCTTTCATTCATGGCTTTATTCCTTTCTCAGATAATTAATTCCCACCTTATTATTTAACTTAGATTTATTTTTATTTGAAAATCTATTGCTGTATTTTAAATAAGCTAATAAAAATTTAACAAGAAGAATCCTATGGAGTAATATGTTTTTCTGACAGGGAAAGAACATTACAAAATATGGTCTTTGGGTATCAATTTCTAAATTACTGAGTTTCTACTGATATTGATCACACTTGCTGTCTTTCAGGTGCCTGGGTTATGCATGGATACATCTAAGAGCCAAATAGAATAAAAGTATTTTAATACATATAAATAATATATATGTGAATAAAACAGATCCTCATGGAGTTTCTTCCTGTATGTAGGGAAGAGGTCATAACTTGCTTTATCATAAATACACTTAAACACAGTAATAAATAAAGGTGACCCTTTACTTATGAAGACCTAATATTTTATGATAATACGGAAATATTATGGAAAACACATTCAGGTTGTTCTAAAAGCAGGATTCATGGGTGTTGAAAAGTAAATATATTCTTTTACTTTGAGAGGATTTTTTAAAGTTTTTAACAAAGTACAGACAATGTTTTGTGAGTCATCTGAGTAAATGCCAATTAGACAATTTGAAGATAGTTTTTTATGGAAAAGAAGGTCTGTGAGAAATAAATTTGTAGCACACAAAATTACATATATACATACACACAACTGAAGATCACTTGTATAACCATTATAATTTTGAGAATCCATATTTCCATGAAAGTCATAGATAATTTTCAAAGAGTTTAATTCATTTACAAAATTTGACATCCTATGAAACTGTCTAGGGAGTCCTCGATCTGACTGTTTTTCATTTCACCACTTTTTTAAAAAAGCATGAACAATGATCAAACAAAAAAAGATTTTCACGTCCATTTTATTTATGCTCTGATATATTAGAAGAGGATTTACTTAAAGTCACTCATGTATGATAAAATGTTATACAATATTCACTTATTGGCTTGTTTTTGATAATGTAAACAATGAAATTTTTCTTTCACTTTTCTGAGTTTCTGTAACAATGGAATGGGTGGGAAAGGGAAGGAAAGCCAGGAATTCTGGAGCTTTGTGATTTACAAACAGATTCTATATATATGGAAGTGTGGACCAGAATGAATAAAATTTTTCTTGAGAGTGTTTCCAGAGTCCCATGAAATTTTATTATTTCTTCGAATTCCTAAAGTAGACTAAAAATATCCATTATTACTCTTAACCCAGTAGTAAACTGTTTAGAAAACACATTTTCCTTACTCCTGCAGTGGTGTGAAGCTGTTGTTTTGCCCCACTCCCAGTCTCCGACTTGCTAACATGGTGTCCCTGCCAAATTCTTGGCATTGGAAGTGAGGGGGAAGAGGCCATACCATAACGTGTTGATAATGAGGAGATAGAAATAGCAAACCAGCTGGATTGTCCTAATAAAGTATGTCTGGGATTTAGAGACACAACAACTATGTGCTCAGGTCATCCAAATGCATTTATTTTAACCAACTGGTTTCTTCAACGACCTTTTCAGATACCTCATTCAGGATCTTTCTAAATGAATTTTGTATATGAACTCCAGAACTGTCTGAAAAAAACAAAACAAAACAAAACCTTACTACTCACTTTTTCTGGTAATGATTATTATATCCAAAGCACCTTGTGTTATTTAATACCAAAAAATTAGACAAAGTAATCTATAACAGATTTCAGAATTTTTAAAAACATTTTACTGGTTTATAGCTATATATATTTTTGTGATGAATATATTGTATTCTATCAATCTATTTTATAAATCATTTCCCAGTGAAGCTCAAAATATTTTCCTCCTTGGGAACAAAGTATTGATTACTTAAAAATTATTTTGGGGTTGTGTGGGCAAAATCATTCAATTAGAGTTACTCCAACTAGGAACAGTACTTAAAAAAATGAAAATACTTCATTTAAATATTTGTCTACTAAAATACGCAACCCCAAAACCTTTAAAATTATATTTTAGATACACAAGGATATTTACCACTACAAGAGAACAATTTATTTTTCATGGATTTGACCTCAAAAATACTAATAATAAAGAAAAGTTTTACTAGTGCATACCTGATACTGTTATAAACTCTTAGCATGTATGAATCCATTTAATCTTCTCAACAGCTCTTGTACTGTCCTCTTTAATAATCTTGTTTTTACAGATAGAGGAAACTGAGTCACAGATTGAGTAACTTCCTCAAGGACAGGCAACAAGGAAATAGCAGAGCTGAAATCTGACCCCTGATGCAAGACTCCAGAGTTCTGAAACATTCTAGCATACCATCTCTCTAAAGAATGATTGTATTAATATAATTCAATCCCCTTCTAAATAAAAAGGTAAATACATGCCTTTGTGCCACACATCCACTCAAGTATCATCTGATAGGCAGTCATTGCATTTTGTGTCTTGGAGTTAATATGTAAGTTTATCTACATCTACATTTAATTATTTCTTAGGATATTCAGACCTTCCGACTAACACATTTCCACAGGATAGCTAAGGAGGAGCAGCACGCTATTTGATCATAACATACTGCATGTAGCAGACAACCCAACTGGGAAAACGAATCCTAGGAACACCAGTAATCCTGATGACGCTTTACCACAGAAATTTTGCATGGTCTTCTAGGCAGAGGTAGTTCATCTTCAATAACTTATTCTGCTAGGCCTTGCTCTGAGTCTATTTTTAGTACCAACCACTAACTTTATCATCACAAAAACCACTTGTAACCTTTCAACAGTTGATGGTTAGAAGATGAGCAGGCCACGAGGGAGCCAGGGGCTGGATCCACTTTGGGTTTGTGTTCTTCTGATTTGTTACTTCTCTGGGACTTTAAGAATAGAATTCTCGATGGCAAGACATACCTCAAGAGATAAAATCAATTTTTCTTCCAAACAATTACTTCTTTATTTGCATAAAGTCACTACATAATGCCACTGATTAGATGAATTTACCTATACAACCATGCATCTTGGTAGCACCTCTGTCCAAACTCAGAATGTAAAATACAAAATTATTATTAAAATCTTCAGTACTACCCTGGTTGTTTGGAATTCATGAGAATGAATGGAATGAAATTGACCATTAGGTCCTATGTGCTAACAAGGTTGAAAATGCTAGAAGACCCTCACATGTAAAAACAAACTTAACAAGTTGCATTAACAAGTTGCATTAACTTTTCTAGGCTCTAGGTTTCTTCAAATGAGAGAAACAAATAGGTGATTTGTTCTCAGGTTATAATTTCCTTCAACTCCATGTTACTTCTATTCTAATTTTATGTCCATTTTTTTCAAATAACGTGACAAAAATTCAACATATTTTATTTTATTTCAACTCTGTCATGATTATCAGAGGATATTTATGTTGGTATTTATGAATCAAGACCTTCATATTGTCTTCAGGGGCATCCTTCTTAAATCCCACTGACACTCTAAGCTTTAGCCTCTACCATGCACTGTTTCATTTCCTTCTGCTGTTGTTTCCCATAAGAACACATGAGATAGCTTGGAAGATTTTCAAGGATACAAAATCCTTAATAAGGTACAAAAAAAAGAGCAACTTATTTGGCCCAGAACCAATTTAAAAATATGTCTGTATATAATAATATGGATAAAGATGACAGGCATCTTAAAATCACTCAGAAGGTAAAACATTTGATATGGGTGAGAAATGAACTGTTTCGGGCAGAGCAGGACAAAATTTCTAAACTCAGGAAAACAACATCATGGGGATAAACTTCCCTTGTATAATAGCGCCTAAAACAGTACATGAAATTTTAAAGAATAGATCTTTTATCTAAAACCAAACTATCATACACTGTTAATCTGAAGTTAATAACACAGCCATGACCTATGCTGAGAATAGAGAAATACTATACTTTAAAAGGCAATGTATTTAAAATCTTTTACTCTGCACTATTTCCTTCTCTAAAGTAAAACAGAGCTTAATCTTCACTTGAGTGCTCACTTTTGGTATATTCTAATATAAATTTAATGAGAACTATAAAGAAATGTATTTTAGACAGACATTGAAATATTTTATCAAATATTTTTTCCGTCTCCTACTTTCTTCCCATCCCCCAATAGTATTTTTATCCTCTCAACTACACAACTGAGGGGAAGATGAATAATTTAAAACTTAATTATAATGGCAATATATACCTGATTATTTTCTGCCCTTGAACTCCCATCCCTAACCCTGGCCACATACATGCAGAAAACAGGATTTATTATCACTAGCAGTACTGACAGTGGTATGAAAATAATATCTTCACTTTCCAATGTACATTTTAGCTTTAATTTTTGTTATTGGCATTAACTTGTAACTGGTTAGAATTGTAATTGGTTAAAAGTTAAACAATATTAACAGGCATAGAGTGGAAAGGAAGTCTATGTGACACTTTAAATTCCCAGGCCTAATTCCGCCCCCCCAAAAAAGCACCATCAATAATTTCTTGCACATTTTCTTCTAGAAATTTTAATGAAAAAAATATACGTATCCACTATCTATTCATTCTTTCATTTTTTTAAATACCAGTTAAGGGCATGCCATAATGAATTTTTTTCGTTTATGAGTCTTTTGAGACATTTTTGTATCAGCTTGGACACATCTGTCTGATCCTTTACAATACATGAGAGGGTTGTACCATAATTTCATTTAACCCATCCCCTACTAATGGACATTTAGGTGATCTCTAATTTTTTGCTATTACAAACCATGCTGTAATGAGCATATATATGAGGATTTCTACAGGATATGTGGAATCTCGGGGTCAAAGAGTCTATGTGCAATTTTAATTGCTAAAATGCCAGATTGTCTTTCAAAGAGGTTGCAAAAATTGGCAATCCCAGGGACAATTACTCTGTCCACTTGCTACTGAACATTTTTCCTTCTCGAAATTCAGTTATAAAACTAGGCTAATGCATAAGACAATCTCATGAGTCAAGCACAAACAGATTCAATTAAAAAGATACTGCTCTGTTCATTTACTTTTGCATGTGTTGTCTAGCCTCAATAAAATATTCATACTAAACTACTGAAAGCAATGAGTGATTATTTTAGCCATCAGCTACAATGCCATTATTAAATCTGTATCTAAAAGTTAGAGGGTAGCACGGGTCTAAGGTTGAATTCGAGATAACAATAATTGTTAAATTTAACAAAATGAAAGCTAACTGAAGCCCATCATCAGCACACAGATTTTCTTGTCCTCTCCCATTCCAAACTGTAATTTGGTAAGGCCATGCAATTATTAAGCAGATTTAAAATATACTAATCAGGCTTTATTTTTCAAAATCTGCAATGACCATCAGTTAGCTACAGGATGGTTCCAAGTTCTTTAAATGGCACATAAAGCCCTTTAAAAATATGGTCCCAAATCAGCTCTTAGGCTGCATTCTGTGTCATTCTTTTTCATATACTTTCATCTTTGGCCACAACTATTCTGTGGACATTGAAAAATGCCATGCTCTTTAATACCTTTCTGCTTTTGGCCAAGCTATTGTATCCACCAGGACACAATTCTCTGTTGTCATAACTAGATCTCCTACTCATCCCTCAGAACCCAGCTGAAATAGAGCCTCATCCTGCAGGCTTAACTGGACACCTAGACATCTCAGTGCACGCTTCACTTTATGTCTCCATCAATCATAGTGTAATCATGTCTTTCTCCTTCACTATTCTATGTGCTACTTAAGAGACCACAGCTCGTATTCATTTTCGTATTCTTCCCTCCTCATGGCTTAATACAGTAAAATAAATGTTTGTTTAGTGAACTTTAAATGAAAGAAGGTTTTAATTTAACTTAAATTTAAAGCATGTGGGAAGCAATTTTTTCTTGGCGGCAAAAATGTAAAACCACCTTTATTAAAAAAAATGCCACAGGAAATGATGTGGATTTTTAAAAAAATGTTCATTCATTCATTCAGCTAATATTCTTTGAATGTTTTCTATCTGCCAGATATTCTTCTAGCAACTGGAGTTACAGAAGTAAACAAGACTAGGTCCCACATCCAGTGAGCTTAGATTCTAGTGAAAAAGTCATAAAATAAACTAACAAATACACAAATAAGGTTAATTCCAGATAAATGTCAATGTAATAAAAATAAAGTAGGATAATGGCCTAGAGAGCAAACTGAGGCAACTTTTAACAGGGGCCTAAGGGAGACCTTTCTGAAGAGCTGACAAGGGAAGTGAAAAGTGAATGATAAGGATAAGATTTCCATAAAGAAATCTAGGGAAAGAACAGGAAGAGGGGCAGCTTGTGATCAGGGAACAGAAAGAAGAGCTGTAAGGATAAAATACAGTGAATGCAAGTGGTTTATGGGGGCCAGGGCAGGCATTGGGAAAGGAAGTGGTATGCGACGTTGGTGTGCTCAGTGATCAGGACAGATGCAAGGAACAGATCATGGAGGATGTGCTAGGCCATAATACAAAGCTTGGATATGAATTTCAGAAGACATCTGCTGGAAAATTTAAAGCAGCAAAGTGATATGATTCGATTTTATGTTTTTGAAAAAATTCATTTTGGCAAATAAAAATGAAACTGTTCCTATTTCAGATGGCTACTTTTCAAAATGTAACAAGAGGTCATACAGATGCCTATACAGAAATTCTTCAGAATGGTCTTAAAGTTTTGGTAGAAATATGAAGCCCATTGAGAAGCTCATGAAAACCTTCTCCTAGAAAAATGCTTGAATACATAAAATTTTGCATAAAATGTATGGATATTCACTAACTCTTCAAAGCCTCTGGATCCCGGGCTAAAATTCTTTGATTCAAGATGTAATCATGTTTCTTTTTTAGGAGAGTAAGAAAAATGTGCAGTCAATATCTTTCTTAATTCCTGCAATAGGTCAGAGGTTATTTCTCTATATAAAGAGCACTGGTACTAACCACAATTTAGAGAAAACAAATCTCCTAGATGCGCCTTAGTAACATCCTATACCTAAACCTCATTGGTCTTATTTTTTCGAAATGAAAACTCCCAAACCAAGAGTCAAAGAACATCAAAGTGAATGTGAGACAAAGCAGTCCAGCCTCAGCATTGCAAACTCTTACTTTTCCTTAAATGAGATTTGTGAATCTGTAGGATTAATCAAGAAATTGCAGACTAGCTGACCAACTCACTGATTCTTATTTTCCATATACAAGGACTGCTGATCATTATTATTTTTATGATGTGACATATTTTCATTTGTCAATGTTAATTTTCCTCAATTTATAATTAGTTAATTTTCAAATACAGCTTACCCATATATACAAAAAAGGTATACAGTTTCAAACCAGATGGAATAACAAAAAGAAACAACAAACAAAATTAATAAAGGGATAAAAAGGTTGAAAATGAAGTATTAGATAATCTATTATATTAAGTGTGCATGTGTGTACACCAAAAAAGAAGTTATTAACCTTTAGAGGGCTTCTCATGGATATGCAAAAAAACCTAAATACTATCACAGCAATTTGCATTTGACCATTGTTACACTGCCTTAAAGTGAAACATCATTTTAACTGTGTAATTTAGAAATGTATCACAGACTTATACTTTGTACAAGGAAAATCCATTTTTGTCCTCTTTTCCCTCATGTAACAAAAGTCTTGACCATTATCAGCTATCATCAGTAAATAGTATTACCAGACTCTCATCAGTAATGTTAACATCAGAATAAGATCACTATAGTTGAGCTTCTTTTCATCTGAACCATCTTTTTTGGTAAAGTTTTGTAACCATACCTATGACAATTTCTGACTATTCCTGAAAAAAAATATATAACGATATATATTAATAATGTGTGTGTGATATATACATGCATATATCATGTGATATATGCACCTACACACACACACACACACACGAATTGCTTTGTTTCATGTGTATGTAGAAGAAACCAGGTCATTTTCTTATGGTACCTTTCTTGGAAGTATTACTAATCACTGCTGCAATGGCCATCAGTACACCTTCCCTGATCATTCATTATGAGTACCACTTCAGGTTTTGGCACAAGTGTTTTCATATAGCATTCCACTTACACTATCAGCAATACGGCACCTTGCAGAATTCATCTTGTTGATACTAAGCCTACAGCATTAGCTGAGACCCAACTGTCCTTTGGAGATCTGACCCTTAAAACTCAGAGAAAAGTGATCAGAGAGGATTTCTAGAGAGTATCAAACTCACCTAAATCTAAATTTGAATTCAAGCTGTCCAAATTCCAATTCTGTAACAGTGGTACTAATTTTTATGGCTAACATAAAATACCATTTTATTTTAAAACTAGCTATTCTGGTTTACACCTGCCTTCCTTCCTTCTTTCCTTCCTGCCTGCCTGCCTTCTAAGAACATTTATTCTAACCACTAATTATGTTCAAACTTAGAAGTGTTCTATAATGTTGTTCTGTAGTAGCATGCAAACAAGTTAACATAGATTTTTAAAGTGATTTTAACATGTGTCAAGAATTTGGGGATTTCCATGACTGAAATACAAAGGAGCATTCTAATTATCCTATCACCAGCAAGACTAAACTTCAGCGAATAACAGCACAATCAGTCAGTAACCACGGGCCTGCACAACATATAAAGTTCTCCCATTGTGTCACCTAAGGTTTCCCCAAACTCTGACATGTCTGTGTCATGTATTAGAATATTTTTTAACCTAAGCTTCTCAGAATCTATAATACTTAAACACCTGGGCTGATAATTCTAGATTAATTTATGTAGTAATTTTTCACCTCCAAAAACCTGTATTTCTTCAAAAGTATTTTTTTAATATTAAATTTGGCCAGTTTAAGTGTTATGATATTTTGTAACACTTTATCTCATAAGATCATAATAAAATGAAATATGCAAAAGTCATTACATATTGTGAAGTATCACGTAAAATGACTTAGTTATCAAATGAACATATGCCCTTTATGACATAAACAATGTAAAAATATTCAAATAAATAAAACAGGGAAGTAGTCACACATTTCTGTTTGTAGACTGAATCTTCATGCCTTTAAATGACTATCAAATGTTAGGGCCTGGACCTAAAAAAGAAAGAATGAACTATTAATAATATCCCACCTTGTGGAAGTTCAACATTACTTGACACTACACAGAAACCGACCTTTTTGTCCTTCAGGCTTGCCTACCGGGCCCCATCTTCTATCGCAAAAGCCAAATCATCTGATCCCAAACTAACTGTCAACTGCCTGTGATGGTGGGGAAGCCAGACATCAATCAATCAGGTTTTATCAGACGCTCTCTTCGTTTCTCTGTTGTGCTCATCTTATCATCTGACCCAGTTGTAGCCCTGACTTCAGAAGCTTAAGCAACTTGATGACAAAATATGCGCCTGTTTGTCCAAGATGCACATTGTTAAGAAGTGGGGTGATATTTTTAGCAGCTACCTAATACATTTGCAAATGAACTCTTGAATATTTCAGATTTATACAAGTCCCATGTTGGTCAGTCTCCCCTGCACACTGAGTCTGTCCTTGGCAGTGGGCGGGGGGGGGCAATATTTCCAAAATATGCAAGAGCACTTACATACAAGTCAAACGTCATTGGAATATGTGTTTATTTTTATGTCAATGTAGGCAGAAAGGCTATCAAAATGAGAATTGAAGAATGTCACTTCAAGAAGAGAAAGAAGACCTGATTAATAAATGTGCACGATACAAATTCAGATGGTTTTATCCCCCCAAAATAAAAATAACCCCCAAATTAAAAGCCTTTTTATCTATTTGTATTGACATAGTCTTGGGGAAAAAATGTTTAAACCTTCAATGCTGTTACCAAATCTATGTTAACTGACCTCCTGCTCTAGCACAGTACAGAATATACACCTGTGCATAAACCAATTAGGTAAGAAGACAATTATGACATAAATTATGAACTTGATATTTTAAAACTCAAAGTAGATACTTGCTCTATAATTTCTACACAAAAGTGAGAAGAGTAAAATATACATGTATTCTGTTAGCCCAAATAACTGTCTTCTTTCTTAATTTTGTCTTTTTTTCATCAAGGAGAAATTAGTTAAACTTTTAGATTTTCCTTAAAATCAAGACAAGAAAGTTCATGAAGAATATAAGCCTTCCATTAACAGGCAATGTTGTCAATATACCATCCATCTCTCAATAATGTATTCATTGAGCTAAAATATATTTTGGAAAGCTTTTAAAAGCAGCATAAAATTTATCCACAGAATTTATTCACTAAAATGCATAGCTTAATCAAATAAGTATGGGCTATATAACACCACAAAGTACTACACTGATATATTTGACATGGATGAAAATGCACACCATGAAAACAATTTGTATACAGTGAGAAATGCATCATTCCAAAAGATTCCCTCTGAATTCACAGGGTTTTATAAAAAACATATGCCTTTGAACTTCTCAGCACACACAATGAGCAAGAAGGCTTACCAGTACATAGCATTTTACGTTTTGGAAACATTAGATATGGGAAATTAAACAAGCTTCCACTAGAAAAATGGAAAAAAAAATTCCTTTTATACTATTGTCAGAAATAAAAATAATTAAAACTTCTCTTAAATACCAAATATACTAAAATTAACATATGATAGATTTTATCAGTTAATTATAAACAATCAAATATTTTAATCAAATAGCTTGATAAGTTTTAAAGCTACTCTTCCAAATCAGGTAATCTAAATGCAGTAAATAAGGAGGAAATGGACAACATTTAGTATATTTAATTATTGTTTACAATGATTATTTTATCATTATTTTTATTATTTTTAAAAGTACTTAAAAGCATATGATTTGTAGCTGTTTTTCTGCATATGTTAAGAGGAATTTGGTGCTCAACTGAACCTGAAGACTTGTCAATTCAGTGTTTTTAATCTTTTAATTCTCAATTTACTGCAATCTCCCAATAATTTCAGGATATATCACAGTGAAGTAAATAAAAGTCTTTTTTCAAGAATATGCCATTGTTTGATATTCCAAAGGGGCAATTACTAAGGAAATTAAAAGTTGGAAGTCACAGATTAATAGTAAATGGAGGACAAATATTTGCCTCTAACTCTAAATTTCGTAATTAATTCTTCGCTCTATTCAAGTTTAAAGACTTTTACAAATTTTATGATAAATAAAATAATTTTAGAGATTATGGCTGAAATTTTTATGTCAATTAACACTTATAAGAAATCTTCCACATGCAATATTATATAGATGATGAGTGGTTGAAAATTTTCTTTTTTTTCTCAATAAGAGATGCCCACAAAAGTTTTCCAAATGTGCATTAGAGTGATTCATATTCTCAAAGGAATTTATTTCTAAGAAGAAAATCAACTAAAATATGACATCAAATGCATCTTTCAATAAATGCTCATTTAAAAATAATTTTCAGATGAATTTTAAAATTTAAACAAAAATTAAAATATAGCTTTCTAATAGCCTACAAAAAATAACTAGGTGTTATAGCTTTTGGGAAATCTATTAAAATTACACATTTTTATGATGCCTATGTATAGGCTATTATATACATTTGTGAGTTGTTTATGATAAATCTAACATGAGCAAAAGCCAAATCATGTACCTGAAAACATCAGACTAACACCAGTCAACAGCTTCTGGCAATTTGAAAGGGAGTATTTTCCCAAATAAATTAAACAGTCAGTAGTATATACCCATATGAAATGAAGGTCTATTAAACATTAAATATTATACTAGTGTCTCTAGTGAGCATATTCCTTGCCTTATATAAATGGGAATATTACCAGAATATTAAATAATAAATAGCATTACCTTGCAGGATATATAAAAGAGTTGATTTTTAGCTACCATAGGACAATGCCTAGAATGAGTGGGTAATTATGTGACACTGAGTATACCTACCAGGCACTGAACACTAATTTTTAAAATCTCTAAAATCATGAGATGTATATAGAGTTTCCCCATACACAAACATTCAAGTTTATTTAGTGCCCGAAATCTTAAGAGTAAAGTATAGCATATCAGACACCAATTCTAAATCTAGTTTTTACCCTCTAGCCATAACTTTTTCTTTTTAACAAAGATGGATTTCCGATGACCTGATTTAGAAATAAAATACTTATTTTAAGTGATTAGTATGTCTTAAGAACATCAGCAAAATAGCATGCATTTTGTTTCCTGGTTTTAGAAACTTGTGATCCTTTATTATCTTTGCAAACATTCTTCAAAGACATCTATCCTTCAGCTTATTGTTTAAGATTTCCCTTATTAGGAATAAGTATTTGTTAATATCGAAATATTCCCAGATAAATTCCTTCCCTGGACTTGAAAATCTATAGCAAAACTCTCTCACTTTAGACATGGGACTAGTTATCTCACACACATAATGAGGCAAAACTGATCCTCGAAGGTACTTTTTTTTTTAAAACACAGTGGATATTATAATAAAGGACCAGGAAAGAAAAGATGAAAGAGAAAAAATGATAGCCTTTTATTTAAACATGAAATCTTGACCAAAACCAACTCTACCCAGCAATGATCATATATTCATTTTTAGAAGCATTTATCAAAAGCAAAAATTACTAAAGCTTGAAATAATCCTGACTAGACAATTCTTCTCTACCTTTCTGTCATCTCAAAAAGACGGTCTGACAGTAATGGTATGACATCCTCTCAGACAAGCCTCTCGGCATTAATATTTAAATCTTACCTATCCCTTGTGATTGGAATTCAGCCTCTATTCACAAACAAAAACTAAATCAATGTTCTTAGAGTTCAAACTAGATCCCTAAACAGTTTGCCACTCTCTATGCACAGATAAGATAAACTTTCTTTGACCCAAGAGATGAAGTTGCCATGACGATCAGAGAGTCCACTTTCTATATTGATATTTTGCTGATGTAACAACAAATAGAACCAGATCCTAGTGCCGATAATGGTGATTAATTAATACTAATATTGATCCCTACAAGCAAGAGACAAGGCTATTAACTTGAAGCCTGAAAAGTCAATTGTTACCTGTGGCAGAGATACTAGGAGCTGATTTGGAAGCATAATAAACAAATGTGCTATCTTTATGTTAATACCTTTAAAGAGATAGTTCTTTCCAGAATGCCAAATATTGCCATATCTGAGCTTATTAATTTAATTGCATTTCAGCTATTAAAAATGTAACCTTATTAAATGATACATACTTACCCCCTTATCTATGGGGGAAACACATTCTCTGGCGACTGAAGTAACCGACTTTTGCTGTTATTCATTTGGTGAGAGAATGAACTGATAATTTTACACAGTGGCAGACGCTGAATTAGACCGGGTTTCAAAAACATCTGCAGTGTTCTGAAATGTCCTACTAGTCCTTTGGAATTGGGAAAGTAACAAAAAATCCAAGGGAATATGACTTGGAGAATAAGAACTGCAAAGTTAACATACCCACTTATACTTTTTAGTGAATAAAGATCACATTTTAAAAAGGAAACTATTCTCGAAAAATATTTTTATTCCTATAAAAGCCTAATTTTAGATTTTTTACACAATTTAGACAAACATGAAAAAACTTCCTCTAAATAATATCACTTTATTTAAAACTTGAATACACGTGAAGTTATTTTGAAGGAAAGTTCATTTGGGAAGGTGTTTTCTTGAAATGTAAAAATAAATCATAGACTGTAGAACAAATAAAATTAGTTTATCCATTTAATATTTTTGATCAAAAGTTATATTTTTAAATAGGGGTGTGATTAAATATAAATAACAAGTCCATTGTTGATTTGCCTTGGTTATGGGAAAGAGCAAAAACATCGATGCTAGAAAGCCATACATCTAGTCCCAAATACCTCATTTTAGTTAACGTGTTAGGTTCAATTTTGTTCTCTTGAAACTTTTTCCAGCGGTAATAACACATAGTGAATGGCTAATTAGAATTTCATCCCTTCTTTTTTATCACTTGAAAAAAGACCTAATTAGTTCTCAAACAGTTAGTCCTCAACCAGCAGAAATAACATCGCTGAGAAAGGCCTTGGATAGCTCATGAACAAGAGAAATGAGTTACCTCAACTGTAATACACAGTTAACTTAATACACATTACCACAAATATATGGACAGATATAGATATAGACAAAATATAGATATAGACATAAGCTAGAAAATTGATATAATCATGAATATCGTAATTTTTCCAATAATTACCCCAAAACAAAGCAACGTGTAAATCTTTGTATTAACCCTTAAACATAGAATAAAATTCTAAATTAACAGAATACAAAAATCAGGAGCAAATCATCTAATTGCATTGTATTCCTTTACAACATAATAACATTGACTTAAATAATATATGGCAAGTCATATCATATGTTCTATGTCTATATTTAAATAGCCCAGTAAACAAAATTTTAATTTACAAAGACTTATTGGTAATTT
>RJWJ010005235.1:0-5000 GCA_004363605.1 Indri indri | reverse complement strand
AAATCTGAGGGGCCGGCAACAGATTTCCCCGCGTCCCCCACCCCTTTCCCGCCCCGCGCGCCCCCCTCCTCAGAAATAATCCCACCAACTCCGGGCCTCGCACGCAAACTTACGTTTGATCTGCCGGGGTTTGCTCTGCTTTCGCCGGGACATCTCGGCGGCGGCCGCTGCCGCTGGGGCTCCCGCGGTGCCCGCGGTCGGGGCTGCCGCTCCCTCGGCTCCCGCCGCTCCCGCCGCCGCCGCCGGCCAGGCTCGGGCCGCCGCGGGCCGGACTCCAGGTGCTCCGGGCGCGCGGGATCCGGGCGCTGGGCTCCTCCGGGAGCCGCGGATCCACGTTTGGAGATGAGCAAGCAAATGGGGGAAGAGAGAGGGGGGCAGAGAGAGTGTGACAGTGAGGAGGGGAGGGGAAGAGGGGGGAGCTATGCGGGGGGAGAGAATGGGAATCTACGAGCGAATGGTCAGGGAGAGAGAAAAGGGGAAAGAGAGGAGGGAAAAAACACGAAATAAGGAAGAGAAGGAAGGAGGGAAAGGAGAGCGAGCAGGAGGGAGACGGGGAGAGAACGGGTGGAGGGCGCGGCAGGAGGAGCGCGCTCGCTGTCCCCTCTCCCGGGCGTGCGGGACGGATACTCGGGCGCCGCCGCCGCCGCCGCTCCGGGCCGCGCAGCTCTCGCTCTGCCGCGGGAGGTGGCGAGGCGCGGGAGGGAGGGGCGCGCCGGGGCTGTGGGGAGGGGAGACTATTCCATCAGCGAAAGGAGGATTGGCTGCATCCAAAGCCAGTCCGGATGCAAACTAGGGCCCTGGCCTCAGTCGGGTGGAGTGCAGGGCATCTAGGCGGGGGCGGGGGAGGGGGGCAGGGGTGTGTGGGAGTTGGGGGGAGGCGTGGGGAGGGCTTGGAGGAGAGCCACCTTCTGCAGTTGTCACCGCGTCAACGCTGGGTAGCTGCCAGAGCACCCCTCCTCCCTCCAGGCAACTTCTTCCAACGGCCCCCTCTGACGGACCCCAACTCTCCTCTCACGCCTTGCCCATCCAGCGGGGCACAAAGAAATCTGTCTCTCCATAAACTTTGTGCTTCCAGTCATGCCGCCCCCCTCCCCTAGGCCCCCACCCCCGCCCTTCCAGCCTCTTGGCAGGAAGGTTAGGCCACTGGCAAAGTCCTCAGCGAGAGCCAGATGATCACAAATGCCAACTGTGTGTCTTGGGGCCAGCTAAGTCCTCTCATCTGCCTGGGCTCTCAGAAGACCAATTCTTTGCTCTCAAGGTTCCCTGGAGACCGCTGCGGACACGGACCAACCCCCACTTGGCCCGTGTAGATGGGGTACTGAGCAGCATCCTCAAAGTGTCTTTGTCACCTCGGAGTTTCCATGTTAAATTCTAAAAGTCCCGAATTGGGAAACAAGGAGACATTTTTCTCACATCAAAAAGGAGTACCGTTAGCTAGGTGATTAGCCATAGTTGGGAAAGGAACCTTCCCTAATAAAGATACTAACTTTTTGAAAAAGTCTGTGGAAGTTCTACAGAGCCACCCTGCCCCATGACCTTTCATTCTCTTAGTTCTTCTGCCACAGGAAGGCACCGAGCGACTAATAAAAGATCTGATCTTGCCATAATTTCCCAAGCAGGTAAGACCCACTATTTTATGGTTCTTTAGCTTCTAAAGTTTGGTTTCATTCTTGTTCAATTGTTGTATGTGTAGTACATCGGGAACTACAAGCCAAAAGGAGAACAAATTTTAAGGTGATTTGCATAGTTATTATTTTGGTCAAGTTTTAAGCTGTGTGAGGTGAGCTTATTTTCTTATGCTTGGTATTAAATATTTTTTCCCGGCTGAGCTGGAAGGAGCTTCTACCCAAGTGGCAGTGGAGCTGGCTGCTTTAGGTAATCAGTGTTTGCTAATAAACACCTGGTAGTTAGCGTGGATTCCCCCAGATACTGTTAACTTTTCCCCCAGGAGGTTGTGAAATCGACCATTCTGATCCGAAATTTTTTCTGCCTTTGTTTGGTTGACTAGCATTTGTGTGAGCCCCACCAACTCCATACTCTAAAAGGGTCTGGGGTCAGCACAGAGCCTGGACTGATGGAGCATAATGCATGATGCTCGGTGTTGTCCAAGGCACTGTAATCAGTGTCATTTATAACCCCATCAGGACATCTTCTGGAAGGTGTGAAGAGTTGCTGTGTGAAAGCTATAGCTGAGAGAATCTTAATACAAAACTGAAGACCAATTGTGAATTTTATTACATTACCATTAGTACTATTACTAACTTCATGTGAAGTTGTTAGAATACATGGTACTTTGCAGCAGAAAATGCACTAAATGACAAAGTCCCTCCCCTGAAGAACCAACGAATTAAGGCAGAAGGTACCATGAAAAACAGGGCCATTTGTGTTTGTGTTGTGAAATAAATAAGCAGACAGAGAACCACAGATTTCTACCTCCTTCATTTTCAATTTATTACAGTTAAATTGACGTACTTATAATCAGATGTATTGTACATTATGGTTTTTAAAGATCTCTTTACAGGACTGGATTAATTTTTATGTCACCCAAAAGGAATGTCCATTGGAATTAAAATATCATAACGGTGTTTCTTTTGGCATTTGAAATGGTTAAATATTCAAAGCAAAGGAGAAACAAATAAATCTCAGCTAAATATTTAGTTTAAAAGCTGAAAAGAGCAAAAGTCAGGGAATTCAAGGCAAGATTGCTAAAATAACCAGAGTGCATTATTAGAGACAGATATTAGTTTATCTAAATTTATAAATATATATTAATTATAGTCAATATGAATAAATGAAAATAAGGAATACTATTAGATTTTATATTTTGTCATTATTTCTAATGAGAATGTTAATGATATCTAAGGTTCAGTTTTTCTTTTTTCTAGTTATACTCAATAAGGTTATAAAATAAAAAGACAGCAAAACCTATAAGCAGTTATCTCTGTCCAAATGGATATAGCAGCCCCAAACCACATCTACATGACTATCAAACAATGATTATGAAAACCACAATTGAGAAAAGCAGCAGGCAATGATATTGCAAAACCACAGCAACAAATGTGTCTGTGATATTGAAAACCACAATTCACAGCTAATACCATGTGTATCGCAAATGACTATGTAACTAAAAATGTGCAAATGTATGAATAACAGCACAAAATAATTTCTCATTTACTTAAAAATAAATTATTCACTTTCTAGAATCACCAATTTAATGTCCACATATAATGGTTTGCTTAGAAAAGTTTCTACTTTCAAAAACAAATCATTTTAAGTTACATATAAAATAGCAGTTACTTTAAAAGCAGAAAACATACAACTTTTAATATTTTCTCAAATGTTAACAGAATTGATCTGAAAACAATCTGAAATATCTACATCAGTCTAGCTTTCTTCATAAAGTTCTTTGGAAGTGAAAAGTTATATAAGCGGAAACTGTTCATGGGAAAAAAGCTGCAAGTATTCTATTATAACTTCAATGAAAATATATTCACAATTGCGTATGTAGTAGTCCCCGCTTATCCTCTGGGATACATTCAAGACCCTTAATGGATACCTGAAACCGTGTGTAGTGCCAAACCCTACACATATCAATACGATGTTTTTTGTATACATGCATACCTATGGTAAAGTTTAATTTCTACATTAGGCACAGTAAGAGATTAACAACAATAACTAATAATAAAATAGGATTATAACAATATATTATAATAAAAGTTATATGAATGGGGTCTCTTTCTCCTCTCACTCTCCCTCTCTTTTTTTCAAAATGTCTTATTGTACTGCAGTCACCTGCTTTTGGATCGCATGTAACTAAAACCATGGATAAGGGAGGACTACTGTATTCTTAAATAGTCATTTTAGCTAGAAAACATATGTATGAAAACCAAATGAGATGCCTGTACCAAAACAATGTTAATATGCAAAACCAAATGCTTATTTACAAATGAGTAAAATGATACTATTTGCAAGTTTATAGGGGTGGCAGATTTTGCAAATTAAAATATATGATATCCAGTTAAATATGAATTTCAGATAAGCCACTATTATTTTTTAGGATAAGTAGGTAACCAAATATTTCATGAAACATACTTACCCTAAAAATTATTGTGACTTATGTGAATTCAAATTTAACTGGCCATCCTGTATTTTATCTGACAAACCTACAAGTTTACCATTTCAGCATTTTAACAAATTTATGGTTGTTTATAATATTGTTTATAAAAAAGGCAGAGGAACCCTAAAGTGCTTCCTACAGACATAAATATATTCAATTCTTGACCCTCGTTATTTAGGGAAGGCAAGGTAGAAGAAATAAATTTCTCTACAAAAATTCTTACCGTATTTGGCATAGTACAGAAATGCACTCTCGGTGTAAATGGATTGCATTTATGTATGTCTTACTCTTGGATTTGTTTTTAAAATGTGTTCTTTCCTCCCAGGGATCAGCAAATTGATAAAGCAACCTCCCAGGCCACATCTTATTAGGCAGCAAGATGCCTTCTTTATTATAGGAGTAAACAATATCCAAAAGCTTCAGAAAGACTTAATTTTTTGCCCTTGTATCCTCACCAGAAATTGAATACAGTTTATCTGCCTTGATTTAAGATTGTGACACTGAATTCAACAAGAATGCAGTATGAAAATAGTGTTTAGTATTTGTGTATCTTTATAATTTCAGCAGCTTAAAAATAAAAATCAAGAAATTCATCTAAATGGCATTCCTATTTTATAACTGTGAAAAAGACTATCTGTTTACTTGCAAAGGAGCCAAGGCCTTTGAAAACATTCAGTCAGTCTAGATCAGGAGGTTTAACTTGAGCCTCATGTAGACCGTCAATCCCTTGAAAGAAGTTTGCATGTAAAAATAATTTTCTAAGGAGTGGGTCTATTGAATTCATCAGACTTTCAAAAACATGTGAAAAACATCTGTGAACCAATATGGGTTAAGAATCACTGTTCTCTTTATTTGTAAATGTTTATGATATACTGAAAACCAG
>RJWJ010005234.1:45422-69890 GCA_004363605.1 Indri indri | reverse complement strand
TATCTGGCAACTTTATCTCTGTAGGTAGTGACCCAGGGGATGGTAATCTATCAGGGGGAAACATTTTTTTTAGCCAAAGTTTTCCTCTGCTTTGGAGATTAGTGTAATGGTTTCAGAGGAAAGAAGTGCTCACTTTTGGTAATATTTTTTCAGACCTGAGAACATTAGTTGCTTCAAAATCTATTTCTGATCAAACTAGCCCAGCCCTTTCCCTCCCCTATGCTACCTAGGTGCCCTTGGACAGGTCACTTACCTTCTCCGAATCCTGGTTTCCTCCGCTCTAACTGCTTTGAGGGCTGAATTGTGATTTATAAGGAAAAGTGCTTCATATAATTGTAAAGTGTTATCCAGACATACGTAATAATTATTATTTCTTCACTAATTTTTCTTCTTATCTTTCTGTCAGAACTATGAAGCATATATTGATGTAATTTTTAAGTACTATAACCTTAGATTTTCCAGATAGGTTTTGTGTTCTTTCACAGGGAGAGTACCATTGGGTACCACTTACCATGCATTCCAAGTTTGTCCCCAGGAAGTCCTGCCTCCCACCCCCTGGAAAATCACCAATCTTTAGGCTTCAGATAAATACAGAAAATGCTTCCAAAACATTTCTTGCTTCTTCGACTCAAATGGTTAATTGCATGAATTTTCCAAATCTTCCTATTTCCTGTTGGCCCCACGCCCCAGGAGGCCACCTGATTACCGGTGATCTCACATGACTCCATTGATACTCTGCAGCCCAGCAGTTAGCCGATTCACTGACCACTTAAAATACTCTGCTTAAGGGGTCACTGGTGAACTATGGCCAACCCCTTCTCCTCACCAACCTCATCCATCACTCTTAAAAACAAAACCCCCAAAACGTTGGTAAGGTTAATTGTAGAAAATGTTCAAAATGCAGAAAAGCATGATTAAGGAATTAAAATTAATTGGCAAGCTAACTACTCACAGAAACCCACCAGAGGCATATGATATATATGTTTACAAAAATTTTGATTGAGTTTGGATCATGTCATACTGAGGAACAGAGTTTTGACAACTATTTTTTTCACATAGCATCATGATTTTTTAGGCTACTCTGCAGTCTCTATATATTTCTTTCTTTCTTTCTTTCTTTCTTTCTTTCTTTCTTTCTTTCTTTCTTTCTTTCCTTCTTTCTTTCTTTGACAGAGTCTTGCTCTGTCACCCAGGCTACAGTGCTATGGCATCAACCTAGGTCACAGCAACCTCAAACTCCTGGGCTTGAGCAATCCTACTGCGTCAGCCTCCAAAGTGGCTGGGACTACAGGTGTGCGCCACCAAGCCTGGGTAATTTTTTTCTATTTTTAGTAGAGATGGGGTCTCGCTCTTGCTCAGGCTGGTCTCAAACTCCTGACCTCAAGGGATCCTCCCACCTCGGCCTCCCAGAGTGTTAGGATTACAGGCATGAGCCTCTGCACCTGGCCTTTAGTTCTAAAAATAATAAAAAAAATTACTTAGTTGTCTTCATACTAGTCCATCATATGGATGCACCATAATTTTATTCAAGAATTTTCTATATACGGAGGCATTTTTAAGCATAACGATTTCATGAAACAAGTAGTATTCTGAGGATATGATTGAAATGCATATTGATTTATGTATCCCAAAGTTTTCTCCATCCCACGGTAGGACTGCTGACTTCCCTGCTATCTCCTGAGTGACAGAAGGTCTTTGGACTTTCCATTTGATCATTAGAATGTGCAGTCTTGTGTATACTTCAAGACTCCTGACTTGACTTAGAATTAAATCTTCTCCTTTCTGCCAGCTGGTTGCAGACAAGAAGCTGCTGTCTGGAAAGTGAGGGTGAGCATTCTTCTTTATGCTTTTTGGGCCCAGCTGCTGTTAAAAAAGGATGATTTTCCTTTAGAGTATTTTTTCTGGCTTCTTCAGAGGGTCCTCTGCTGGGACCTTCTGACTATACCCCTGTGATCTTCCCACCAGGGTTCTCTTTTGTCCCCTTGCCCTATGACAGGATTCCTTCTGGAAAGGATCCCATTAACAGTGGCCCCAAGTCCACTTTCCTTCTCAGGATGCCACCTCTGACCTTTGAGCCTCAGGCAGTGCTGAAGAGATATCACTCTCCGTGTAAGCCTTTGTTGGGGCATATGCTTTTCTTTCTCTCCAGTAAATACTCAGCAGTGGAAAGGCTGGGTCATATTTGGGGTGATGATTTTACATTCCCACCAGCAGAGTAGGAAAGTTCTAGTTAATCTGCACACCCACCAACATTTGGTATGGTGTCTGTTTAATTTTAGCTATTCTAATAGATGTGCGCTGGTATCACACTATGCTTTTAATTTTCATTTCCCTAATGACTAAGATATGACAGTTTTCTTGTTACTCACAGCCAGAGTGTGAAACATCAGAAATGCGGAAGTTTTACACGGCCCATCTCATTGGGCAGGGTGAGCACAGAAGTGCGGCTAGGACTGTGGACCAGAAGGATCAGGACGAGGAAGGGGAGGGAAGGAAGTGCAGTCACGAAGGTCATGGTAGGTGCTACAGACACCTTCAGAGACCAGACCAAATGGTGGACGTCCATTAAAGACTGGTGACTGGGGGAATCGGGAGGCCTCGGTGGGCACCCATGAGTGCCTCGGGGAGAGCACAAAGATTACACTCTGCTTCCCTGCTACTCTGAGGACACTTGGAAGGAGATGGTGGAGTGGAACCCCACTGGAGAAACTCATTCCTGATATGAGTCTAAGCTTCGAATTGATTGAATATTTACTTGAAAGAGACTGAGCACACCAAGGAGGATATAGAATAAGGACAAGCTGACTGGGAGTGAGGGGTGAGGACAGGTGAGTACACAGAAAAGGAGCCACTGTTGGTGGCCGGATGCTATGTGGCCCCTGGGACAGAAGAGATTCCTGAGTGGGTCAGTCGGGTTTAAAGCCAAGTCAAGGATGGACATCACACTGTTGCTCAATCCAGAGTATGTTCTCAAATAATGCCTCTAATCTCCTTTGATAGTCTACATTTAAGCCCCTATTTCCATCCTGTATTTGTGCAGTTGTTTTTTGTTATTAGAAATCAAGAGCCTTTTTGTGTATTGTATTTATCTTATTGAATTTGGACTATATTTGTGTCTGTTAAAGGCCTTTCATATTCTGATTTCTTCACTGATAGGACACATTGTGGAAAAATGCTAAGTTTGGAGACAGTGTTGATGCTGTTACTTGCCCTCTTTGCCTATGGACCTTAGGAAGGTCACTCAGCCTACATCACACTCAGTTTTCTTCTCTGCAAAATGCGGTGCATACAATTACATAATATAAATTAAAGTACTCAACAAATAGTGGTGGAAGTCAGTGGTGCACTGGTAAATGTTTATCAACTGGCTCTGCTAAGTGTCTGTCAATTGCTGTGTTGTAAATGCTCCATCATGGCTGATGCCAAGCCACTTTGCGATGTTACCGGGTATAAGGCTGAACAGAGATGAGTGCGATCTGCTCTTCTAAGGGGGAGCCCACCGGCGCCAGCACACTGCTGCTGATGACAGTCAGTCACGTTTTGATTCTGTCAACTCAAGTATTGGATAGTGTCATCTGTAAACATATGAGCATTACTTTAATATCTTTATTCAAATCCCAATTAGTGTTTCTATTGGAACAGGAAACAGGCTTATAATTTGCCCAGGAGGACTCCCTTGGGTTGCTTACCAGTCTTTTTCAGCCAATTCTTAAAACTTTTTATTAATTAGTTTTTAATCAATGTAATTATGACTTGATTCATTCAACATTTGTTCATTTTGACTCTGAGGCCATCTTGAAATTTTGTTAAATCCCTTATTGAAGTTCCATTTCATTTCTCTTCTATATTTCCTAAACTGGTAGTTCTCATCACTGACCACCATTAGAATCACCAGGGAAACCTTGAAACTAGACCTACGGCCCAGCCCAGGACTGGCTACATAATCTGAGGGGACCAGTGCAAAATGAAATGTGGGGATTCTTGTTCAAAAATTGTTAAGAATTTCAAAATTAAAGAACATTAAAGCAATTGTGGGCCCTTTTGAGCCCAGGGCCCTGTGCAACTGTACAGGCTGGACACCCATAAAGCAAACCCTTTTCCATCCTCAACTACTCATTCATAATTGGTTGAATGTAAAATATGGGAATTCACAATTTTTAAAATCTTCCCAGGTGGCTCTAACGTATAGTCAGAGTTGAGAACTCAAGGGTCCTCAAAATCATTGCAGTAGAATCATCTGGAGAGGTTGTTAAAATACCGATTGCTGAGCAGCCCCCTTAGAGTTTCTGATTCAATAGGCCTGAGATAGGGCACAAGCATCTGCATTTCAAACAGGATCCCAAGTGATGCTGATGCTGCTGGCCCAGGAACCCCACTTTGAGAATCATTGACCTAAAGGGTGAAGCTCCAAGTCCTTGCACAGCGGGCATCATCCTTAGGCTCGGACATCTGCCTACATTCAGGTGATGTAGTCTTAAACTCAAGCTGTGAGGAACTCTTCGCCATTCCTCAAACTTCCCACACTCTTGTTTGCTTCCATGCCAGATGTGTAGCTCTTGTGTCTGCAGGAAAATCTGTTTCTGCCTTCAACATTCCCTTTATCAGTCCCTCTTCGTCTGCTCTGGAGCAGACAGCCTTCTGTGCTCTGCTGCATGTCAGCATCATCCTGCTGGCTGGCTGGCTGCATCTCTGAGAGCGGCGACTACATCTTCCATCGCATCTTCTCTGGGCCTAGCACGCTGTGAGCATTCAGCAAAGTCCATAGAGAGGATAATTAATTATTTGTTCTAAGTAAATACATGATTGTTCTTCCTGATTACTATTGTCTGGATAGAATGTCAGAATGAGTGAAGGAGTTTGTTTTCCTCTAACCCCTACATGATGACTTAAAAATGCATGCTGGTGATCCCAAAGAGAACTGGGCTAGAGACAGATAAACGTGGATCCCTTTCTACAGGTGGAAAAACACCTCAAATCATATTCTTGACTGAATTGGCATTTTGATTTTTTCCCTTAGTGAACAGCTCTTCAGTGAACATTTTCAACTCTAAAGTTATTATCATCATATTTTCTATGGAAGGAGATAACCTTTTGCAAAGATCAATGGTAACTTAGCAAAAAAGCCCATTGGTATTTAGGGTTTTATTTTTCCCTTGACTGCATGTGACCAAATATTGATGGGGGGAGAAATGAGAATATAAAATACGTGTATAGTTAAAAGATTAATGAGATAATATCCAAAGTTTTTGGTCAGTTGTTGGTGCACAGAGCCTTGCTTTCCTGTGTGTGTGTGTGTGTATGTGTGTGTGTATGTGGGGCTGTGTGTGTGATTGTGTATGTATGTATATGTGTGTGTATGTGCATGTATGTGTGAGGCTATGTGTGCGATTGTGCGTGTGTGTATGTGTGTGAGACTGTGTATATGTGAGTGTGTGGTATGTGTGGGACTGTGTGTGCATGTGTGTGTATGTGCATGCATGTGTGGGGCTGTGTGTGATTGTGTATGTGTGCATGTGTGTATGTGTGGGGCCGTGTGTGATTGTGTGTGTGTGTATGTGTGTGTGGCATGTGTGGGGCTGTGTGTGATTGTGTGTGTGTATGTGTGTGTGGCATGTGTGGGGCTGTGTGTGATTGTGTGTGTGTGTGCATGTATGTGTGGGGCTGTGTGTGATTGTGTGTGTATGTGTGCATGTGTGTATGTGTGGGGCCATGTGTGATTGTGTGTGTATGTGTGTGTGGCATGTGTGGGGCTGTGTGTGATTGTGTGTGTATGTATGTGTGTGTGGCATTTGTAGGGCCGTATGTGTGTGGGGTGTGGGCTGGGACGGAGGTGGTGAGGAAAAGAGAGGTTGCTTGAGGTTTCCCCCTGGAGGGATCATGCACACCCACATAAAATCCAAATATAATAAATTTTGGAATGCAAGCACAGATTATCCATCTAGCTGCAGAGGTGGAAGGCTGCCTTCAGACATGGAAAATGACAGATAATTATCCAGTCTTTTGACAGCATGTCTGCTACCTAATAATTCAAACTACTGGTATGAAGAAGAAAGCCAAGAATCTTGATGAAGTTGGAAGAGGAGCTTAACAATTTGCCTCCACCTTGCGCATTGGAGTCTATTCTTCTATATTTAGCTACAGAAGTGGTGAGAGGTAGCCAAGCAGAGAAGAACTTAGATGTGTAGGAGAGCTGCAGTTTTACCTTTCATTTCACGTGAAGTGCCTTTTTCTGCAAATGTTAAGACAAAGTGCAACTCCAAAGAATAATTGAATAATATCAATCCCTTACATTTACAGAGTGTTTCAGACGTTACAAGAGATCTCATTTATTTCTTAGAATACTAACTCTGCAGGGAAGCCAAGACGGGCGTTATTGTTCCTTTTATACAGATGAGGGCATACAAGGCCATCCAAAATGATCACTGGCATAGCCAACAATGATCCACGTTTCTTATTCCTTGTCCCCATATTCCATTTTTAAATTAAAACACAGTGCTACTTTTATATTCATGGGGTTGGGTTTTTAATAACACACACTTAAAATAGTGCCTGAGCAATTTTATTTGGAGTAATCTGATCAGTGTAGACTGATTTCACAAATTCCCTTTTCATCAAAAAGGAGCTTTAAGGAAAGAATTACGTAGAGAGTTGTCTCAAATCCTTACTTGATTTTGCTTCCATTTACTCACCCATTCTTTATTTATTACCTTGCTTTCCTACATGTGATCTGATTTAACAAACCTCACATGATACATAAATCACTAGTGTCAGCATAATCAGCCTTTATTCAGAGCAGGAATCCAGCCAGGGGCCACAAATGCATTGTGACATTCCTATCTCATTTGTTATCTGATTTAGGTCCCGAGAAAGAAATTTGTCATTAGATTGTATAATAAACATTGTTCAAATGTATTTTTCTTTAATTGTGAAAGCACACACATAGACACACACACATACACGGTCCTCAGTTACTTAGGCAAATTGCACAGGTGCCCGAACACAGGTTTCACAATATAGGGAAACTCCTAAAACTGTCTTCTTGGTTCCAAGTGAACCTGGCTGAAGGAGGATATGGAATGAACTGAAACTCAGTGCCTTATATTTTCTCTCACAAGAAAACCAATTAATTGTTCAAGAAATTAGGAGGGATTTATTAAAACTCTTTAAAAACTATTTTTATTCAAGCCTTTTGTACTATCGAAATGATGTGAGTACATTCCTCCTTATTTTTAGTGGAAATGAGTATGAATAACATTCATTCCCAGAAGGACTTCTCTTTTTTCACAGTTGATGGCGCCTCTGGGGCAGATGGAAAGAGAAAACTTTCCTAAGTTCCTCTCCACATCATTCCCTTCAGCCAGGTTCGAATTAGCTCACACTGGTGTTCTCATGCTTTGAGAAACAGCCAAGACTTGTGGTAAAGCCATTAGGAATCGCTGCTGGGGATGTGGCGGTGTCCCAGGCAGGCAGCAGGGCCCCCTGCTTGGCCTCTGTGGGCCCATCCGTCTTCAGAGGTAAAGTCAGCAGAGAGAACGGTCTCCCTCTCACCCTCCCTCTCCCTGGACACCAGGACAGCCCTGAGCAGCTCCGTGCACACTGATGGCTCTGAGGACATCGTCCCACCCATGCCGGGCAACTTCAGTGATTCTAGAGAAAAATGAGGGTCTCACATGGGCACAGCATGGCAGGATCTTGTACCAACAATTTAATGTCTGGGCACCGCAGTCCCAGCATACTTCGTTCTTTCTCTCCCTCACACTTTTGCTAGGTCATCCATCCATCTGAGATTCTCTTCTTTTCATCCTTCCTTCCAGAGCTGGCTTGTGATGCCTCCTCCACAAAGTCACAGACAACTAGCCAGTCTTCGCTTGCACATCTGACATAGGATTTTCCCTGGGATCAAAACAGCTTATTCTAGTTTGAACCCAGGGCAAAGGCCAGTCTGCTAGAACTGTCCTTTCACAAAGCAACCCAAGGCTTGGGGGCTCTGACTTTCTTTAATCCTGAGTTCCACTTGAACTGCAACTCCAGCTAATCCTGCAGAACCCGAATGCTGTTGTCCTTGGCCTCTGCCCGCGGGTCACAAAGCCCCCCTCATGCTCCAGACCTCTTTTCGCTACCCTCTTCTCTCCAAACTTGCCATGGTACCCTCTGTCGCCTCTGTTGCAAGAGAAAGCAAATTCCCATCTGTCTGATGACTCTCACAGAATGCAAACGCTCGTCCTGGCTGTGGTCCCCAAGGACATTGCTTTCCCTGCAGATTCTTCAGGAGGGCTCACCTTCCCCAGTCCAGTGCTGCGAAAGGCCGGGGCAGAGTTGGCCCTTTAAACAGTACCCCTCACCTTCCACTCTTGTCTCTCTGTAAGGCATTCCTCGTGGGTCCTCTTCTCTCTTTGTTATGTATCGGTCGTCTGCCACCCAACCTCGACCCTGCCCTCAAACGGCGGTCTCCGTTGGCCAGTGAAGGAGCAAGGCAACTGCTTCTCATGAGAGTTCCTTGGTCAGCCACCCACAGCTATGGCCACATCCTAGAACTGCGCAGCACATGGATCTTTAATATTAATGTGCCACACATTGGACACAGCATCTCACTTTTTAAACTCTCCATACCCCTTCACTCCCACCACACCTACTTGCCGTCTTCATCAGCAACTCCCCATCAATCCTGGGGTTCTCAACCTTCAATGAACAGAACAGTCACCTGAGGATCAAGAGAAAATGCAGGCTCCTAAAGCCTCCCCCGTAGGTATGGGGGCAGTGCCTAAAAATCTGCATTTTGTAAGCGTCCCGGTTGATTTTGGTGCACGTCCCACAGACAACACTTTGAGAAACTCTGCTCACACCTTTCGTTATTCCTCGGGGTGGCAGGCTTCTCCTGCTGCCTCCACTCTGATCTATGATGTAAATTGCTCTCTTACTGTCATCACTGTGATGGTTAGTTTTATCAACTTTTGTCAACTTGTCTAGGCTATGGTACCCACATATTTGCTCAAACACCTGTCTGGAACGTCACTGTGAAGGTATTTTTTAATGATATTAAAATTTAAAACAGTGGACTTTGAGTAAAGAGATGACAATGTGAGTGGCCTCATCGCATCACTTGAAGGTCTTAAGAGAAAAAGACTGAGGTCCCCCGAGAGAAAAGAAATTCTGCCCTCAGAGATTGCCTTTGGACCTGAACTGCAGCATCAGCTCTTCCTGGGGTCTCCAGCCTGACAGCCAGCCCTGCAGAATTTGGACTTGCCAACTCCCACCACTGCACGAGCCAGTTCCTTGACATAATGAATCGCTCTCTCTCCCTCTCTCTCTCCCCTCCCCCCTGCATTCTGTTGGTTCTGTTTCTCTGGAGAATCCTGACTAATACAACCATATACTTCCACACCAATTTGAATAAACAAATAAACACCTCCTTCAGGATTCTAGGCTTCTGTCTTAGCATAGGTACACCCAACCTAGGGACTGAGGCCGCCACAAAATCACATTCTTCAACCCTGCAGGAATCTCGGCACATTGCAGTCATCCTTCTGTGCAGCCCTGTGTTCTGTAGGACCGAGTGCCCACAACACCTTTTACATCTTGTCATTTTCTTCAATGCTCCCTTCTTAATCATCTCTGCTGCAGACATTGACTGATGCTGGTCTCCCACTTTACAGAGAAAATAGAAGTCAAGTTAGGAATGTTGTCTATTTCTTTCACACCGTAAAGTTTCTCATTGTATGTTTATCATCTGGTCTGGTTTTTGTGGATGAGGTGGGTCCAAAACAGATGATCTGTCTTCCGGGTTCCATCCTTTCTCTCTTCCCCAAAGGGCCTTTTCCCCACCACTAGTTGCCCGATTCCTCTGTTGGCGCCATCTCCGTGCACTTTCCCTCTTGGGCACCCTCAGCCCAGATCATCTCAAACAGCTCAGCGCCCCTCCCCGCCATTCCTCCTCCCTGTTTTGACTGCGTCTGCTTTCTCAACTCACAGTCATATAGCAGCACCTACAATTGGCCTTCTGCTTCCACCATTTTACTGAAAATGCTCTTGTCAAAGTCACCTTCCAGCTGCTAAATTCAGAGAAATATTTTCAGTCCTTATCTGGTTCAATACGTCTGCACTTTTTTTCACCGTTGGTCAATTTCTTCATGAAAGTCTGTCCTTCCTCTCCCCCACCCGCAAGACACCAAACTGTCTTAATCCTTTTCTACCTACCCAGTCTTTCCTTCTGTCTTAGCTTGGTTTTTCCCTACGAGATGGGAGGGTAATTTTTTTGAGATGGGCAATTTTTTTAGGGGGGTGGGGAGGGCAAGAAATTTACTGAGGAAACACAAGTAAGGAAATGAGGAAAGTGAAATGGGGATGGGCGAAAAAAGCCAATAAAAGGTTTTATCAGGAACAGGTCAGTGCAGTGGGCAACGGGGCTCCTTTCCCACGGGGGCCCTGACGAGCCCTGTGGGTCACATCTTAGAATTGGCTCGGCAAGGATGGAGGCTGGATTATTTCTCCACTTGAATTTGTTAAATTCTCAGCACCTGTAGGATGTCCCTGTGCTTGCTGAGCAGGTCCCCTGGCACCAGAGAAAGTGCTCAGACAGTAAAGCAGGGAGGTAGGAATCTGTTAGCTTGCCAGGAACTCCCCGGGACAGCTGCAAATGATCTACTCAGATGTGGGCCGTGGCAGGAGGAGTGGTGGGCATCCTCAAGGTCAGAATCCTATGTGAGCTGCATTTTCTCTTCTCTTCCCTTAAAGGTTGGTTTCCCCAGTGTTCTGTCCTTGCTCCATTTCCTCTCTGTCTACATTCACCTCCCAGGAGTGCTTCTCCACTTTCATGCCTTTAATTACCTCTTGATTCTGAAATATGTGTTTTCTACCCAGATCTGTCTCCTGAGTTCTAGGCACGTATATTCAATTGGCTGTGGAGATCTCCTCTGTGTGTCGCATGGGCACCTCAACCTATGCAGAGTTGAATCCATCACGTCCATGGACATTCCATCTGCACCCTCAGGCTCTAAAGTCATTCCTACTCTATGATTACCTCTTAGAGAATGGCACGACCGGGTACCCAGTTGTCAAAGTAAGAAAACCTAGAGAGAAGGCTTTCTTGAATTCATGTTCTCTGTTAGCATCCCATCAACTGCAGAGTTTGCAACAAGGCCAGCTCTCTTCAGTCTGATGCCTCTTCTCCTCCCCAGGCGTTAGTTCAAGCTCCTATCAATAACGCGTCCTCCCAATCAGATCTCCGTCCTGAAGTCTTACTTCCCCAATCAGGTTGTAATGTGTTTAAAAGTAGAAACCTGACACCTCACATACTGTAAAACAGTTCAAAATTTAAAAATTATTTTCAATTCCCTTTTCCTCTTTCCCTCCTCCATGCTGCCAACAATGAAGACCAGGTTCAGAGTTATTTAGCAAAGCCTGTATTAGTGAAGTTGTGCTCAGAACCCAGATTCCATTGTCCTATTACAATCCCATGTGACCAGACCCCAAACAAGGAAGAAGCACATTTACTGAATCCCCTGAAATAGACTGAAAGTGTGGGGGCAGCTCTATTAGTGTTTATGTAGGCTTGGAGGTTGTTTATACCTGTTTAATTCCAAAAAGGATTTGATGAAAATTTTGAAATAATTCCTTTTGTAGAAGAACCATAAATATTAAAAGATAAGATATGGAGTCTTGTGAGTGATTTCCTAAGATTTAAATAAAATCAATAACATCAGCATTGTTGGTTATGGAAAAAACATGGTTCCGCTCCCACTCCATGCATTACCAATGTGTGTTTCCTATCTTAATAGCTAGCTTAACATTTATAAAATGGAATGGAAAACAGACAAAGCTCATAAATCCAGGTTATTCAAATGAATTCCTAAGGGGAAGCACACTCCATGTGTAAATAATTCTCATTTAAATCTTGTAACTTGGAAAGGCTGAAACCCACAATCATTAAAATGACATTTCCTGTATTTTTATCATTTTAGTAGGAATGTCAGTAATCACCCATATTAAAGGTCTCTAGGGGAGAGGATTAGTAGGAAGACAGGCAGATCCCAAAATATTCAGGAAGCACAAATCCAAAATGCAGCTTTATATTCTTGGATTTTCTAAGGGGAATACTTTTTAGAAAACTCAAAGTTTTACATTTAATTATTTTGAGAAATTTGATAAGCCTTTCACTGCATTTATAAAATTCAACTAATGTTTGAAAAAATAACTGCAGACATTGTTAGAGCAGAGCATTTAATTTGTCTCTCTAAGAAAAATATTCCCAAGTTTTTATTGACCATGAAGCACAGTTCTGTTCTCAGTAACTGGTGGCTCTCTTACTCTTGCTATTAATATTAGGTATCACATGCTCAATAAATGTCTGCCCACTGAATAAATAGTCTTTCCACACTAAAATTTCCAAACTACTCCTCTGCTTATATTGGTTTCTTGCTCAGCAACCTCCCATGGCTCCTTTGTTTTCTAGAGCTGTGCTGTCCAATATGGCAGCCGTGAGCCACACGTGGTTACTGAGCACTTGAAATGTGGTGCATCTAAACAGAGATGTACTGCACATGTAAAACACACCAGACTTTGAAGATGTGGTATAAGAAAAAGAATGTAAAATATTTCATTAGTAATGGTTATACTGATTACTTATTGGAATGATAATATTTTAGATATGTTGAACCAAGAAAGACACTACAATTCATTTTATCTGTTTCTTTTTACTTTTTGTTTTCAATTTGGCTACTAGATAATTTAAAACTGCTTTTGTGGGTTTCATTTGTGGCTCACAGTATATTTCTATGGGATATTGCCAGTATAGAGACCAAACTCTCTCTGTATTTTCTTTCTAAGGTTTTCTAATCTTATTTCCTTATTTCATGTCTCCTTTTTTGCTTTCCTCTTGCTACTCCCTCCTCTTAGAATGCTCTTCCTTTTAAAGACCAACCACCCTTTAAGATCTAGCTACAATCCTCCCTTCTCTATGAAGACTACCTGATTCTCATAGCCAGAAGCACCTTTTTCCTCCTTTAAACTCTTAGAGTCCTTTATTTGTAGCTTTTTTATGGCATCAATCAATTTATGTCTGTGTTTTAAGTGTTTCCGCTTATGCATTATTTTAATATTTCTCCACTAAGTTGTAAGTCTTTAAAGGAAAGGGACATGTTTAGTTGTCTCAAATTCCTTAAATTGGGACAAGACATCAGTGCATCAATTGCTGACCATACTAGTTATTTTACCAGAAAGTATTTAATGTAGGGAACTGGTTAAACTGGGAGGCCTGAGAAGTGAAAAAGGGGGCCCCAAGGTAAGGTAGAAGTAGTAACTGCAGGAAGCAGCCACCACTCTCAGGACGAAGGGACCCCAGGGAAGTGATAGAATTATGAGAAGCTGGGAGCTAGCAGAAGGGCCTCGAGGAGCAGGGAGCCAGACCTCTGAGGAGGAGTGCTCTCAGGCTGGAGCCTGGAGGGAGGAACTCATGGAGCTGGAGGTCAGGCCTCGATGAGAGGATGCTGCCCCACTGGTGTTGGTAGCTCTCAGGAGGTGTCATGGGACTGGTTCAGGGAGTATAAAAAAATGTGGAGACTGCAATCAACTGCTACTGGATCCAGCTTCTGCTTCCAAGAGGCAGAGCCACTGCAGTGCTGCAGTAATACACATAGGAAGAGAAGGCAATAGAAAGGCTCAAATCCTTTCTCCCTTCTCCTGGCTTCCTACACCCACTAGGGCCCCATACTGATGGACTTTAACAAAGACCCACTGGCCATGGAGAAATGTGGACTCCCAGCCTGAGGTAGCAGCTTCTGATGTTGCTCCCAGTGATCCCTTCATCCTGGTATTCATATCCTTGTGCAACCCCTCCCTGGAGTGTGGGCTGGACCTAGAGACTTGCTGGAATATGGCAAAAGTTATAGGAGATCATTTCTGTATTTAGGCTATAAAAGCTGTGATTCATCTTTCTAGTATACTCTCTCTGTTATCTTCTTGGCTTCAAGCTTTGATGGAGGAAGCTACCATATGATAGAAGCCCACAAATCAAGCTATTTAGAGTGGTTTGTAGCTGAAGCCAGTGAAGACTTGGGATCTGTAGTGCAAGGATAGCCTGAGAAGAACAGAATGCTGGCTGTCAAATGCCACTGAGTGAGCTTGGAAGTGATTCTTCCCCAGCTGAGCCTTCACATGAGACCACAGACCCTGAGAAAACAATGGATTGTGAGAGACTGAGATGGGGGATGTCTGGATTCTTGGCGCACAGACACTGGGAGAAAATTGATTGTCTGCTGTTTTAAACTGCTAGGTTTTGTGTGTATGGGGGGGTTAATTTGTTATACAGCAATAGCTAACTAATACATAGCTCTAGGAGCACAAAACCAAGTATAGAAAGATTTGAAAATAAAGAGATAATAGCTTAATAACTGGCAAAACTAATATCTATAATATATATACATAGGTATCAATAGCTGTCCATCATCTATCTTTATCTTTTATAAATCTGTAAGAAATAAATACCAACAACCCAATAGAAAAAATAGACAAAAGATTTGAATAAACTCTTAAAAGAAGAAAGAAATAACCAATAACTATATGACACAAAACTCCATGTCATTAGTAATGATGCAAGTGAAAATTAAAACCACAGAGACACAATTATGAATATATATACTGGTTGTAATAAATGTAAAAGATCAATAATATCAAGTGCTGGTGAAGCTGGGAAACAATGGAGACTCTTATCCATTGCAAGTGGAAGTCTAACCCATTTTGGCTTTGGGAAAGAAGTTGGTATTACCTGGAAAAGTAGAATGTTTGCATAGTGAACAACTCAGCAATTTCACTCTACAGTGTACATCCTAAACACTTGCACACCTGTATCAAAGACTGCTCAAAATGTCCATGGAAGCATGATTTATGTTAGCCAAAAATTGAAAACCTAAACAGAGAAATGGATAAATATAATAAATTGTGCTATTTTCATATAATACAACACCAAAAATAAATGCACCACAACTATTCATATAAACATACTTTAATCTTAGATACAGAACACTGAGCAAAAGAAGTCACAAACTAATGCATACAATATGTGATACTTTGTGTGTAATATTCCAATCAGGCAAACATAAACAAATATTGTTTAGGGATCCTTCATTTATAGTAAAATTACTAGGTAAAGCAAAGGAAGGATTATCAAAAGCAATAGAGATGCAGGAATGGGCTCTGGGAAGTCCCACAGGGAGTGTTTAATTTCTTGACCTTTGTGGCATCACTTGGCTATCCACATAATTCTTTTACATAAACAGATTAATTTTATAGATTTCATTTTCAAAAGTTATATGAGGTTCACCAATTCCTTTAGTATTTGAGGGTGGGGAACTTGTGGCCCTGGGGCCATATGTGGCCTTCTGGATCCTGAGTGAAGCCTTTTGACTGAATCCAAATTTTACAGAACACATCCTTTTAATAAAGGGATTTGTTCTGTGAAGTTTGGATTCAGTCGAGGGGCTGCAGTTGGGGATCTGGAAGGCCACATGTGCCCTTGAGGCCGCAAGTTCCCTACCCCTGTCAGCATAATTTTTATAAAAATAATACTGTAATTAGTAAAAACAAGGAAAGAAAAAACTAAAAATGTTCTCATTTTGCCTCAACAGACCCTCAGCTTAACCATATGAAATTGGCTTTTAGTTTGTTAACTTCCCGTGGTCACACAGAAATGGGCAGAATTATTCCAAAAGGCAGATCTGGATTTGTCCTGACTAAATATCTGAACTGTAGTGCATACAGTATGTAGCTTGATATCCTGACCATAATCTTGACTCATGAAAGCTCAGAGCCCTTCCATTCCCAAAAGTCCTTGATCTAAGGCAGCAGCTGTGCTAATCACTTCTGTGATTCTATGGCTTAGCTTTGTGACTGCAATCATTTGCCCCATCTTGATGTCTTCTGAACACTCTATAAACATTTCAAGCTATGGCCAAGCACACGTGCACCAATGAATTCACTGTCTGGTCACTTCTTCCATTCCATCACGCAGCGCACATGACTTGCGAAGTCTGCCCTGCAGTGAATGAATGGTGTAATGGAAGCAGGGTGCCCCAGCCTTCTCTTCTGACTTGGATAAATCCCTCCTTCCCCTCGTTCATTGCAGGTGTCTCAACTCTTGCAAAAGAAATCAGATTTTCCATGTTTAGACTAAACTTCTCGAATTTCCTACTGGCAAGGAGTAAAGCCCTAATTAGTTCATGTGTGCCAGCTAATTAGGTAAGAAATTATTTTGCTAAGCATCTCATGCAGCCCTTAACCTGGGGTCAACCAGACTGTATTTGAACCAGAAGCTACATATTCATGTTCCTGCTCTATTGACAAAATGACAGGATGATAATTTAGTTTAGAAAAAAGAAACAAACGGAGATTATGATTTTTCCTATGATTCAAACCAACCTCAGGCAAAACCATGCAGAGGCCAAGTTTGTCCTAGGTCACTCTAGTTACATGTCATACTCTCCCCTGTGGGATTTTTCTCTTGCCCAGAAAGGCCTCTCCTGTTTTTTTATTCTCTAAAGCTTCTATTAGAAAATGATCTGATAAACTTATTTATTTTAAGGGATAATTGATTATTTTGCATAGTGATACCTTTATTTGAAGATGGGATAAATTCTTTAGCAAAACAGATAGGTTTCTAATGATACCCTCAGATTTTAGCCACATTTATAAAACAAAATTAGTTTCTAGGTAACCTTTTATGAATTTTACATGTTTTCATTTATCAGTTTCTATATGAAGGATGATAAGGGCATTCTGCTCACTATAGTATACACAGGAAACATTTGGAAAAATGTTTCTGTAGTAGTTCTAAGATGACTTAATTGACCGTAGATTCAGTTAATTTTGCCTGTGTCCTTATTAAGTACTAATTAATCACATAACCTTGTTTAGTTGTCTAAATAATCACAGACCATTAGCTCTGGAGGTGTTATTAATAATCATCTGGCTCTATCCTCTTATCTTAGAGAGGAGGAAACTGACATCTAGGAAAGCAAACCTGACAGGCCCACAAACAGAGCTGTCAGGGGACCCCACAGAGATTCGAACCCTGCATGGCTGTTTGACAACCAGAATGGGCCAAACCAGTCTCTGGCCGGGGCAGAGGTGAGGAGCCATTTAGTAATAGGCCCCAGGACGGAAGCTTGATGTTCGAAAGATCTCTGTGTCCTCTGTAGAAGTCTGACTCTTGTACTAAGAATCTAATACTAAAAAATGAAGTGAAACATCTGTTTAAAACATGCAATTACACTGGGCTCCAGCCAGTGTTAAAAGGAGCAGTGAGGCTGTTTGTTTGGTTCTAAAAGGTGAGTTACTGGAGAAGGCCACTGCATTTCTCCTTGAAAATAGAAGTAAATTCTCAGGAACACAAAGCTGATCTTGGGCCCTTATGATCGAACAGAAACATAAAGAATATTTCCAGAAAAATATAGTAAGTTTTTACTGTACAAAAAAATTATCTGCAAGAAATATCCCTTGCACTGGTTTCAAATTTTGTTGACTACTGAAAAAACAGAGAAGGGTAAATTTCTTTTATATAACTTTTATTTATTTACAATTTTGTAAAACTTTTTTATAACATTTATATAGGTCTTTACTGTTTGGGAAGTATTATCACATGATATCTTGTTTGGAATATGAAAGAAAGTGGCACATACTGAAGGCATTATGATAAGCTCTTTATTCCAAAATGGTGTCTAGAATTGAGACATCAACCTTTCCTTAAAACCTACTGCATGAATAAGCTTGAGCAGGCTGGTGCTGTTCTGGCTTGTTTCTCTGATCCATGTCTACCTCTTGTGTTATTTAGAATAATACTTTCTGTAACTGTGATCTGGCTTTAGGTGGAGATACATGTGAGTCTTGATTCCTTATTTGCTGGACTGTCAAGGTACACACTTTGTAAAAGACTTACTAAGTGGTCTTTAGGGGGAAGCCTATTTCTGTAAGTTTCAGAACTACTGGTGCAAAAACAAACAAACAAATAAACAACAACAACAAAAAAACCCAAGTTGCAATGTCCTTTATCCAAGTATGTCAAGTGATTATTCTGTTTTAATAATGATTTTTAGGCAGGCATAAATACTTTAAAAGTTAATACTATTAAAATAGGAATAATAACTCCAGTAAGAATGGCTTTTATCAAAAAGTCCCAAAACAACAGATGCTGGTGTGGATGCAGAGAGATAGGAACACTTACACACTATTGGTGGGACTGCAAGCTAGTACAACCTCTATGGAATGTAGGATGGAGATACCTCCAAGAACTAACAGTAGAACTATAATTTGATCTGGCAATCCCGCTACTAGGTATTTACTCAAAGGAAAAAGACATTTTATAAAAAAGACACTTGCACTCAAATGTTTATAGTGGCACAATTCACAATTGCAAAGACGTGGAAACAACCCAAATGCCCATCAATACATGTGTGGATTAATAATATGTGGTATATGTATACCATGGAGCACTACTTAGCCATAAAAAAAAGAAGGCGATCTAGTATCTTTTGTAACAACCTGGATGGAACTAGAGACCATTCTTCTTAGTAACGTATCACAAGAATGGAAAAACAAATACCGCATGTACTCAATATTAAATTGGAACTAATCAAGCAACACATGTACATATATGGAAGTAAATAAAACTCAAGGGAAATCACGCAGGTGGGAGGGGGGATGGGTAAATTCACACCTAGTGGGTACAATGGACACTAACTGGGTGGAGAGCACACTTATAACTTTGATTCAAACTGTACAAAAGCAAATTATGTAACCAAAATGTGTGTACCCTGTAATATTCTGAAATAAAAAAAATAAAAAAGGGAAAAATAAAATGAAATAAGTTGTCTAAATTTTAAAAAGTAGGAATAATAAGCACTAACATTTCTATGCTAGCCGTTAATGCCCCATGCATAACTGCATTTGAGATTTAAAGTCAGCATTGGAATGTAGCACAGTTTTTTTGCCTGGTCAGAGTTAATGACATGGGTTAGGGACCCAGGGATCCTGGCAGTTTCTTGTACTGAGGGTGACAATTGTTATTAGCAGAAGTGATTTTCAGAAAGTTCTCTCCTCCACTGGAAGAACAGAGAACGGATGTGGGTGGGGAGTGGGTCAGAAGGACTGAGTTCTGGAATTCATTTCCCTTAAAAATAGGTCAATTCTGTTTTTCCTAGGAAGTCCCCTGGGTTAAGACCCTATCTCCTGCACTCTTTCGAATATAAATTGACCCTGACAGGGAAATAACCTCTGATTTTTGCATCTCTCCTTGGGGAAGGGCTTTAAATACATCTCACCCTGTGAGTTCAGGGATGACTTTGGTGCTCCAGGAAGCTTGGGCTGGAGGTTGTAACCTCTCTTGGGCCCTGGGGCTTAGAAATCCAGAGGCCAAAAGACCCAAGAAAGTAGGCTCACTGGCCTGTGTTTTCTTAACTAAAAGGGCTGAAAGTAAACGTTTCCCTGCTTCCTGCCCTGGGCCCAGTGTTTCACACACTTGATGATACCCAGACAGTGCTAACCTCAGGACTTCATGGTGAAGCCTTTTAACTAACCATTCTACCCTAACAAGTCAAGCTGTCCAGGAGACACAGATTGAAAGGATATGAATGACTTTGGTTTTGGGTTCTTTGAAAACACTTTTTTCCCTGTCTTTTTGTGGAAAACGAACTCTTTTAAATAGACTTCCCTTTATTGTTGAGAATTGTGGGGATGGGTAAGAAAGAGAAATAATTAGTCCTTCTGCTGATGAAGGAACATGCAAAGAATCTTGGAAACAAGAATGTATTGTTGGAAAATATTGCTTAATACATGCAAGTTGTCTTTTTACAACAAAAACTTGCCTCACTCTGCACTTTCAGTTGTGGTTATAAGACACAGTATGTTCAAATTTGATTATTTACAGAATCAAAGAACACATGTCAAATTCAGATTGGGTAAAGGCCCTTCTGTTTGTGTTTTTAAACCAGATCAAAGGGGGCCTTTATTCAAAACAATGACGGTAATGCTCAGCTTGCGTCCAGACACCAGCAGCCCAGCCTCTTGGGGAGAGAGAAATGGTCTCTAAACCCTCCGGTCTGTGTCTCAGACTCTTTCCGATAAAGGGGGGCTCACTCACTAAGTTCTCGCTGCCTCGGAGGATCTTTGGAACATGTTCATGGGGAATCTTGTTGCTCAAGTTTCCTCAGCTCACCCCTTTTCTTTGATTGGCCTGGGTGTATATATAGAAGAGAATCCACATGGATATAAAAGCCAGTAGAAATTGCTGAAATGTTTATTTTGAAAAATCACCAACATGAGTATCCAATGAATTTTGTTAAGTCTCTTTATGTACTAATCAAGTGGAAAGCCATGTCCTTGCTTTAAACATCTTAACATCTAAATATGCTATACTGATAGCATCAAAAACAGAAGAAATGAAAAATAAAATATATGGGAACCTACAAAATGAGTTTATCAGTGTGACAAACATGGGTGACTGATGAGTTTTAGTGAAAGCCCTGGCAAAGGCCTAAGGGACATGCTCACATTGGTAATTGTAGGATATCAGGGAAGTTGATGTATTTACTCTTCCTGCATCTTCTATCAGGAACAGTGAAGAGGATTCTGGAATTCATCACCAGTTCTGTTGGGTGCCAGGATCCATTCACTCATTTATTTGACAATTTGACAGTGTTACGTGCCAGGCACTGTTCCAGGGGTTTGTGAACCAAATAGACACAAAACTAACTCTCTGCTCTCATGGAGCTTATACTCTAATGACTATAGTAGGCCAGATGAGAAAGAAATATGTAAGTTATTTATTATGTTGGAAGACAATAAACACAATGAAAAGATAGAGTGGGAAATAGGAATGGGAAATCAAATTTGAACACACTGTGTCTTATAACCACAACTTCAAAGTGCAGAGTGTGCCAGGGTGTGGGGTGCAGGGTGTGCCAGGGAAGCCCCCATGGAGAGGGTCACAGTGGAGCAAGGACTTGAGGGAGGAGAAGTTAGCCATGGAGATATCCAGGGGAAATGCATTTCAGCAGGAAGGAACAGCCAGGGCAAAGGACCTAAGAATACAGGGGTATTGGAGGAGTAGAAAGGGGAGAAGAGTAGGTGATGAGGTCAGAATGATAATGGGGGAGCAGACTGCGGAGGGCTTTGGAGGCCATGGTGAGAAGTTGGCTCTGAGACACTTCACTCTGAGTGAATGGGGCAGGACGTGATTTGGCCCATGTTTAATGTGATTCCTCTGGCTGGTTTTGAGAACAGATGACCAGGGCAAGGGGGGAAACAAGGAAACCAGTAAGGAATCTATTGTAACCATCGAGGCAAGAGATGATGGAGGCTGGGCCCCGTGTGGAAGCAGTAGAGGTGGTAAGTAGTTGTATTCTTGATATGGTTTGAAGGCAGAAACAACAGAGATTCCTGAGTGAATGGATGTGTGGTACTGGCACGGTTGGATCTAGGATTTAAAGGGCCAGAAGGTTATGCAATACGCAAGCAGAGGCTGGAAGATGCTCACCCACCCATCGCTCCTTCATGGGTACCTAGGAGACATCATTTCCCAGCCTCCCTTGCAGTTCTGTTGGATTGTGTGACTGAGTTATGTCCAGTGGGAATGTGAGCAGAAGTGACGTGCTGCTTCCAGGTGGTGGTAGCTGAGAGGAGGTCTGTATTCTCCACACTCTCTCTTGCCTGTGCAGCTGGAAGTAAGGGACTCTAAGATGGCGGAATTATAAAACGGAAGCAGCCTACGTCCTTGAATCACCACTTGGAGGGAAGCAGGCTAAAAAGCCACCAGAGCCACATCAGTCTATGATATGAACAAGAAATAAACCTTTGTTGTTAAGCTCTTGAGATTTGGGGATTTATTAGTTATTACAGTACAGTTTAATTGGTATATTTAATATTTTTACTAATCTAGTCTCAATCTGAGATAGGGTGCCTCAGAAAAGATGAGAACACAACCTGATAAGAAGAAAATGTATAAGGAGAAATACCTTTGATACCAGCAATCTGGTGTCCTACAAATACTTTCTGATTGATTGGGTCCCTAAAGGTACAAAAAGAAATACTGAAGCCAAAAGAACACAGACATTTTGTAATTACCCGAAGGTTGTATAATTTAAGGTTGACCTAAAGAGCTTAGGCTTTTTGAGGCAAAAACTTTTTCTAAACATGGAAGTTGCAGAATGTAGGTGTAGGATTGATACAGAGAGGGAGACAAGCGTTGGGTGTGAGCGCAGGCAGGAAGGGGTGACAGTGACCTCTGAGCAGGCAGGGAGGTAGTGACACTGGCCACCCCAAGAAATGAAGGCGCCTGCAGGGCTTGGAGTCCTGGTTTTGTCATGTTCCTGGCCACTCATGCAAGGTAGAGGCCATAGATGAATCCTTAAGCATAAGTAACCACGTGGTTCTGCATGAGCTCACAGCTTAGGCAGTAACAGCTAATTGGTCCATGGAAGAATCCTGTGATCTAAAGCTGTTACAGCACAGTGAGCATGAGCTTCAGAATCACCTCATCAGGGTAACTGTCTTACTGCACCTAAGACCTAGTCTCTGTTTCATTTTCTGTAAACGGGGCTAATACTTAGCATGTTGCCTAGCCCAGTGTCCATGATTAATGAATTATAGTTATCATCATCACCATCCATCTTCACCATTATTGTGATTTTTTTCATATGCCCATGGATATGAGAGATCTGTCCCACTGAGTCATTGATGAGCATTTTTATACATATCTCCTATTGCTTCTGTTTCTCTGCAGAACCCTAATACAGTTTCTGAGTGTAAAAGCCTGTTGATGCGGTAAAATAATATTTCTTTAATAGATGATGCATTTTTGGGTGGGGATGGGAAATTTAGTGTGTTTTTTTATTTTATATGTATGGTGGGTATTAGTATCACCAGTTTATAGAGGAGGAATCAAGGTTAAGGAAGGGTGACTAATTTCTGTTGTTCAAACAGCTAATAAACAGTAACACCAGAGTTTGAGCCCAAGTCTCTCTAACCCCAAACTGCATGTTTTTTTCATTCATACTAGGCTGCCTTGGTGGACTTGGGAAAGAAATTCAAAATGAAAATTAGGGAGAGAGGCCTGGGAGTGCAGACTAAAGGAAAAGAAGGGAGTGAATGAAAGGGAGCAAGAATTCTAAAACACAGATAAAATTAATCAGGAGGTAACCACTCCTTACTTCATCTTAACTTCTTATTTATGCCAGAAAAGGGGACCCTGTGGGAAGGGTGGAGTTGCTGCTGCATTGTTTGTTGATGTGGTCACATATTAAGTCATTACCATTCAAAGTCTGTGAACTCCTAAATTGCTTCATCACATATGCCTTGAATAAGCAATCACTCCTCTGAAGACCATATCAACGGTACAGCAAGAGCAGGAGGGGGAGGAATGAAAACTCCAGGCAGCAAAAAGTTATTGGAAGGCGTGTCTACCTCAAAACCAGATGAAACCATGAATTGTGACTACAGTGTCTTCTCTTTGCTACGTGCTTTACAGTGACACAGCATTTCCCCATAAACCACCCTTGTCGATACATCTCTGAAAGAAGTAGGACAAATGTTACTAACTTGATTTTAAATATAGGGAAACCCAAGTTTAGAGAAGTTAAGACTTACCTGAAGGTCATAACGTAGAAGGCAAGGGAAGCCATGGCTAGACTTTAGATGTTATTGTCCCTCAAAGGGCTTTTTCTGCAGAGAGGTACATTTAAATATGGGCTATGTACAATGAAAGAATCTATCCTCACTTTAGTAACAACCTTGATTTTTCAAGAATTTGGTGGGTCTTTTTGACCCTCTCCTTTGGACAAACAACCTTCCCTCTTGCCTGAGGGAAACTTGATCCTTCTTTGTAACACCATCCAGTTCCTGAAATAAGAGAAAAAGGATATTCAACAAGAACAAAAGTAAACAGATTAACTTTGTTTTTAGTCTTGAAGATGTTAATGTCAATATAACAAGGAGGGCAAATCTATACATGCAGTTTTATGACTCATGGTGATCTGGGTACTATTCAAACTGTTTGCCTGCCACATTGGGGTCAGCCACTTCCTAGACCACACCAGACTCTGTAGGTGAAATAGGAGCTCATAAGAACAGCACAGTAGTGCATTTATATGGCTCTCGTTTCCATCTCCTGTTAAAGTTGTAGGACTCTAACATGCCCCCATAAGACACCACCCCTCTATTCCTTATGGTTTTGAGAATATGTTTGATATACCCACAAATACATCCTTTTAGCTCCCACATAGAAGTCACCATTTTCTTCTTGCTTTTCTGTGATTTACTGTCTCTGATCCCTGTGAAGCAGCCAATGTCCACCAGGGGCGCTAGACTATGGATTCGAGACGAAGGTGTTCGCGGTGATGCTTGTTGCCCGCTTCTGAGTTTCCGTGACTGACGCTTGCTCTCCAGGGCACCTTTGTCTGCCTGGAGGGGCTGTCTGGAGGGGCTACCTCG